>PVIR01002654.1:0-85829 GCA_004026965.1 Petromus typicus
AGGCTGGCCCTGAGCTCAGCCTCAAACTCACATCACAATCCTCCTGCCTCTGCCTCCCGAGTGCTGGGATTACAGGCGTGAGCCACCACACCCGGCACTGTGGTATGTGGTACTGGTTGCTGCTGGGTGTGGGTCTCCACACCCAGTATTGTTATGTGGTTACCAGGGAATCGAACCCGGGTCCTTGCGCTTGCGAGACTGGCACCGGAACCACTGAGCTAACTCCCCGGCCCCTGAATACATGTTCTTATACCTGGGAATTGACAGCTGTCTAGGGACCAGATTCAGGCTTTCTGTGATTTTGTGCCTCCTGACATCAAAAAGCAGCTTCATTCCTTCCTGAAAATGACTAAAATTTATAAAATCTAGCTATATAATATTGGGCTAATGTCAAGGCCTTAATATGAAGCCATAAAATGCCCTGAGTCTATCCCTCTAGAATTGACAAAAGAAACTAACAATACCTTTAGGGAAGTAAAACAAGGTTTTATTTCAGGCTCCAACACTTGAAATATCAGACTTAAGAAAAGTATTCTTCCTCTTTGTATCTGAAAAGCGAGGAATTACTTGGGGATGAGGGTGGGGGTGGGGGTCGACTCAAAGCCAAAAGCAAGAAGTCTGTACAGTGGTGTACTTTTTAAAAAAGTTATATGTATTTGCTGCAAGATGAACAGTCTGCCCAAGAGCAGTTGCAGTCCAGCTATGCTGAAAGAAGCTATAAATTTAACTTCAGGACAGACTGGAATACCTGACTCGCTATCAGATCAATGCTATTCTGGAGATCAAAAGGTTATTTGCAGTTCACAGGAAAATGCCTTACTAAATGCCTTAGCCACTTTTATCATTGCTGCAACTGAATACTTGACACTCAGAGTTGAAAAGGAAAGTTCTATGTGCCTCACAGTGTGTGGAGGTTTTCATCCACAGTCAACTGATTCCAAAGCACAGTGGCTTAGCAGGGGCACATCTCAGAGGAGAAGCAGCATGCCGGCAAAGTAAGAGCACATCAGCTCTCTTTCTCCCCCTTATATTTTATGCAGGCTACTCACTCTAGGATGGGTGTGGCACTCACACCTTTAATCCTAACCAGAACTCTACCAAGCAAAGCAATGGATTGGTTTACTAATCGTATATCCTTGATTCCAGCACCACACACACTAGATCCCAGTTCCACTTAAAAGCCTGCTCCTATGACTGCATGAAGCTTTGGAAGGTTATCAAGATATAAGCCATAACATTCTGATACTGAGTATCCAAATACTCATCCACATTCTTTTGTGCCAAAGGTATTTGTTTGGTCCAAGTCTAAGAGTTGCCAAAGTCCTAATATTTTCCTTATTGTTGAAAAGTCTAAATCCAAAGTCTCCTCTGTTAAAAATGAAAAGAAAGTCAAACACTTGCAACATTCAGTCACACAAGATGGCATTTCCATTCCAAAAAATACAAATAAGGAATGAAAAGGAAATCTAAAACAACTCCAAAATCAAATAGAGAAAACATTAATTCCCATAGCTCCGTGTCCAGTATCTGAGGAAACCTGTTTCAAGATGTGAACTCCAAAGGGGTGAATGGCTCTGTCCCACGACAATGCCAGTACTTATAACTCCTCTGGCTTCTTTCATGGATTTCACATACTCCTTCCTTGCAGCTTTCCCTAGATGATCCATTTACCTGGCTTCTCTGACATTCTAGAGTTTCCACTCCACCTTCAGTTTCATACTCACAGCTTCAAACACTTATTTGTCAGAGGAACACTCGACGGCCTCCAAGGCCTTCTTCTGAAATCTGGGCCGAATCCTTCTTTACCTCACAAATTCTACATTCTACATGCCTCTAAAACTAGTAACATGTGAATTACGTCAACTTCTACCACCAACTTGAGTAGTAGCCAGGATTCTTCTCTTTTGAGGTTGATCGTCTGGCTTGCAGAGTACTCTGAACCAAGTCTTGAGGAACAAATTTTATAGGCTACCACCATTTCACAACATGTTACTCTGAGGCTTCCTCTTTAAAGCAAATTTATTCACCTTTGTCAGTCTAAGGCTGAAAAAACTGGAGTCCTGTTTGTCCTTGTGTTGTCCTCAGGCCATTTTTTCTCTTGTCTTCTGAACTGCTTGGCTTTTTCTTGCTAGTCTTGTCAGTGACCAATTTCGTCTCTTTTCCATCTTTGGAAGATACTACTTTACTGGAGTTTCCTTTTTGGTCAAACTCACATTTTGAATCATTCTGCTGGCCTCTTTGTTTTTTGTTTCTCAACATAAATCTGGCTAAAAGGTCCCAGCAGTAGACATGTCATAGCCTCAATACTAGACAACCTTGAACTTTCTATTGTAAGATTAATTAGTTTGCTCAGTCTCAAGCATTCTCTGGCCATAAGAAAAAGGCAGACAGACTTCCTGCCAAAGTATAACATACATCATTTTAAGTCTAACTGCCAATGCAGTCCTTCCCAGAAGAAATCTCTTGAGCCCGGACTTACAGGATCCATACTGTCAGCATTCTGGTTTTGGACCTCTAATAGATATCTCCCATCAAGTGCAGTTGAAGGTGTTCCAGGCCTGCTTTTTCAGCTATCATCTCAGAACCTTTCCCAACTCTTCCCACAATCCAATTCCAAAGCCCCTAAATTAAACAGTCAGCTACAGCCACAACAACTGAACTCGTCTAGAACCAAGTTCTTAGTTATTGCTCTTCTTGTTGAGACAAAATACTTGACACTTAAATTGAAGGAAGAGAGGTTTATTTGACTCACAGTATTTTAGTATTAAGTTTGTAGTGGTTTAGCTCCAAGGAAGGGTGACATGGCAGATGAATGTTGTGAAGATTGTCCCTTATGTTTTATGCAGACTACCTGCCTTATGATGGTTGTAGTACTCATATCTTCAATCTAGCCAGATCTATGCCAAACCAATCAGTAGACTGAGGTAGTGATAATACATCCCTGATCTCATCACCATACCTTCTAGATCCAAGCATCTCTGCAAAGCCCACACTTTTGACTGCATGAAACTTAGATATAAGCCATAAAATTAACTTACATGAAGAGTGTACTCTTAGGTACCTTCAAGGTTATAAAAACTTGCAGTACTCTTAACCTACCTTCTTTATGCCCATATACCAAGAAGTTAGCCACTTTTGTGAACAAGTAATCTCCCAGACATATGCAAGCCGACAGAACATCAGTAATCTGGCCCTTGAAGACTGTGAGACAGTATGGTTCACTGATGGAAGTAGCTTCATTCAAGAAACAGTAATTATCAATTCACAGCCAATCATTGCAGCTGCTAAACCTCTTCCTCAGGAACATATGGTCAAAAGGCAGAGATAATGTTGGAGTTCAAGAGGATGCAGCTAGAACTCTTGTGGTGAACTCCATCCTCCTGTGAATCCCACAGTCAAGCGAATAACAATCAACAAATCTCAAAGTCAGAACCTTAAGAAAAAGGCTGAGCCCGGGCTCGACTCTTGCTATTCTGAGCAGAGGCAGCCAAGGCCAAATAATGCAGCAGAAGAAGATAGAGCAGAAGAGCCCATAACCTGAGCTCACTGAACCTTTATTTGGTACCAAGTCTTCACCCCCATAATCCTAGCATGTGTAAGGCAGGGCGGTCCCACAATAATCCCTGTAGTTGAAGGTTACATAGGACAGGACAGACATCCTTAAATCCTAGTTAGTCCCAGTAAATCCCAAGGCCAATAATCCTAGTGCGGTAATCCTTGTAGTTTAAAATCCTGCCAGGTGGGGCAGATGTCCACAGCAATCCCAATACTTGATCCCCCAGGGCAGGGCAGACATCCTCAAATCCAAGTAAGTCCTAAATCTGAGTAAGTCATCAGGAGTTCCTGACAAGATAATAGCTTTATTTGGGCATTGATGTTTGAAAAAGGTAAAAAGTTAAATATCTGTGCTGATTGCAAGTATACCTTTCTTATGCTACATGTCTACAATGAAGCAATTTGGAAAGAAAAGGGCTTACTTATAATCATCTGCAATACACAAGCAGCAAATTCTACAGCTGCTGGAGGCAATCAATCTTCACAAGAAGGTTGAATCGTGTACCATAAAGGGAATCAAAGAGACATGTCTGAAGACTCCTTGGAAATCAAAAGGCTAATATTAACACAAATGGGTCAGTCCTACTGCCCCTTCATACTCTACCCTTATTTCCAGTTTCTTGGAACCCATTAAAACCAGTCCATACTCCCCATCAAGACAAATCAGCTTCAAGATAAGAGGAAAATAAAAAGGGACTTTGATAGTATCTTGAAAACAAACTGACCCTGCTTCAAGGGAAATGATTTAAAGCTATAAAATAATTCATGTTTGTTTCCCATGGAAAAGTGTTACATGGCAAAAGGTCACTATACTTCTCAAAAGACTGTGACCAGGAGCAAGCACCCAACATGTCTGCAAAACTTGCCCTCTCTATGCCTACAGTACCTCCGCTGACCCAAGCCACCTGCTTTGTAAGAATCTGTACAGAGGAGGACATACCCTGGGGAAGAACGACAAACACTTCAAGAACATGTCTTCATGTGGAGGATTTAAACAGGGATTGGTCCAGATTGGGAGCTTTACAGATTGGACTGAAGCCTTTGCTACTCCTTCAGGAGAAGGTTATATATGTAGTCAAGGTGCTTCTTAAAGATAACAACACCTGATGTGGATTATCCAAGTCTGTGTAGAGTAAATATAAACCTTTTTTATCTCAAAGAACTAAAAGTGGCATGACTTTTAGGAATAAAATAACACTTCTATTTCACCAAGAAGGCTCGGTCTTCTGAGGAGATAGAGAGAGTCAATCAAATGTTAAAATTGAGAGCTGGGAAACTTGGCCAAGAGATACCTGAGTATTGGCTCTGATTACTAGTGATACTACTAATGAGGCTTCCTAACATGTGCAGAACTGGGTTAAATTTAATTCCACTGGAAATATCATATGAGAGGGCATCTCTGTCCACTGATATGAAGGAGGACACAGAGACTACAAGACACTTACAACATCTTATTAATCTAGGCCCAATAGAACAGGCTTTCCAAATGTATAGAGACAAAGTCTTGCCAGGTCCCAGTTCAGGGCAACCACCCAGTGTCCACCCTAGAGATGAAGTATTCATAAAATCATGGAGAAAAAGGAACCCCACACACCATGTAAAGCCAAAATAGAGTGGGATTTCTTTCAACAATCTTGGCCAAACACACGGTAGTATATTATCTTGCTAAGCCCACAGCTCTCACACTCTTGATAATTTCTATGGCATTCTTCTCTCACATGCATTCTCCTGTACAGGAAGTGTGGATTTCTGACCCCTCCTCAGATTTAGGCTAATAGTGAATTTCTTTCCATCTAATATGCAGCTTAATGGTTACTGACTGTTTTCTCATTGTCCTCTGTCAAGTCGATTTTTTTTCAACTCGGGCAGTGGACCACAAGTCCATAAGGTAAGTTGGACAGCACATAATCCCCTGTAGGTAAGCTTTACAGTTCTTTCCAGCTTCAAAAAGCTGTACTCCTTCAACATCTCATAAAACTTATGGTCATTTATGTATTTGATGGAAAAATGAGAAGGAGGGCAGGCATGGCAAAGTCAGCTGGGGGACTACACACAATCTGTTAATTAAAAATCCTCGAACACATGTGCAGAACAGTTTCCAAAGCTCCATATGTGGACTTCTCATGAGCCATGATGTGTGGAATAAATACAAAGGGGACAGAAATCATTGAAACTGCCTATGAAGGTTTTCCTCATGCTAGCCAGCTGTGTGTCACAGGGTGAACTTTACTGATTGATTGATTGATTTGTTGTTTTCATTTTTCCTGTCTTGAACTATGCCCCAAATCTCTGCAGAACCAGTTTCTCACTTTTCACTTTTAATCTTTTTTCTTTAATTTTTCTGACCTCAAATAATTGTGAAACTTAGCTATCACTTTTGCTTGTTCCATTCAGTTCTTCATTTGAGAAGGTAAGAGCTAGAGTCCACCTCCAGAAGGAGATGCCAGCTCCCCCTAAACCTGGCAACAGGTGTTTAGTTCAAAATTATCCCTATATTTTAGTAACTCCGTGGTGAATGCAAACTCAATCATATATAAAAGACCAATGGGAGCTGAGGATTTAGCTCAGTGGTTCCAGAGCCCAAGTTGCAAGCGCAAAGGCCCAGGTCTGATCCCCAGTAACCACATATAATGCCAGGCATGGAGACTCACTCACCAGCAATCAGTACCACACACCACAGTGCTCGGTGTGATAGCTCTTGCCTGTAATCCTAGCCCTTGGGAAGCAGAAGCAAGAGGATTACTGGGAGTTCAAAGCTGTGCTCTGGATCAGCCTGAACTACAAAGAGAGACCCTGCCTCAAAAAAACTAGCAATGTAAATTTTATGAAAAACTACAGTGTTTTTAAAAAATTTTTATAATATCTTCAATTAAAGAAGAAGCTGTTCCTTAAAAATGTTCTGCTATGATAAGCAAAGATTCTTTTCTTGGTAAGTTTTTAATATTTGTCAGAAGTACTTCAGTAATGTGCATCTTCCTGATGGGTTGTCTATCTTCTGTAAGGCTCTCAAGTGAATCATTTTGTATTTATAATACAGAAAGATAAAAGTAAATAAAGATTATTTCACAAAATCTCATTTTGCTCTGAACATTTTGTGTTACATTATTTTTTTTAGTTGTAGTGATGTTCTTTCTATAAGACACATTTAAAATAATTTATATCAATTAAAGATGCAGAAGAATCTATGCTCTGTGGCCCTGGTATCTTCCTTTGAGACCTTCCAAGTGTATGCTGCACCCTACCGATATTCACTTTATACTATAAGAAAGTATAAAAACGTGTCAAAGCCTTCTACTATGCGTGAGAGATTTTTGTGAATATTTGTGATAAGTGTGGTGAATCTGACAGATAGAGGCTCCAGCTCTTGTGTATGAGAAGCAAAGAATTGCAAATGTACATATAACGGTCTACGAAAAAGCACCTATATTTATTGAAAATAATGGGAAGATAGGCTCAGGGTAGTTCTGTGTCAACAGAAACAAAAGACATCATAGACTGAAAGATGGGTCAGTATGACAAGAAAATAAAAAGTACAGAAGCACACAGACAAATCAGGATTTTCTATTTTTCATAACTACGCACCCCTGTCTGGGTGCCTGTCACTATGTTTCTGAATGAGATTGACAGGAATAGTTGACATATGCTGTGTCCTCTGGGGCACAATAACACACATATCTATCCTAGAATTCACTTTGACTAAATTTCATGAATTAGACATAGTCCACATTTATGAACATTTAATAAGGTTCAATTGAGGAAATGATTATTGAAGTTCAGATCAGGTAGTCTAACATGCATGTGCTCCAGCTTAGAGTTATAGATATTTAAAGTGCGTTTGTTACTTTTATTTCTGTTTCTCTTAGAACATTGGAAGGAGGATTGACCCTTGCATGTTGTCAAAATTCAGATGGATGAAGAGGAGGGGTCACCCATCCTCCAATGTGTTTCTTGTATTGCTTGAGACCAAACAACTCCCTTATATGTATTAATAAGGTTTCCTAAATAATTGTATAAAACAAATGTCACAAATTTATTTTTCACATATTAAGGGAAATTTGTTTGTATTACTATAACATTCAATCACTCCACTAAATGTAGAACAAAATTTTTTGTCTTATACTTAGACAAGTTAGGGACCTGGAAGAAATCAAGACATGTAATCTAATCAAATATTTCATAAACAAAGGAAAAATCATAAATATAATGATGCTTTTCTTATGATTTATACTTAAAATTTTTATTTGAACCTTGGTTTATTAACAATGCAGGAAGTGTAGCAGTGTTTGGCTTAGAGCTTTAATCTCTAATAAACTGAGAAACATTCCTGGAAGGGATAAAGATGAGGTAGTTACTTTGCTTTTTTGAAAAATTCTTTTTTAGAATAATGCTAAACTATGAGACTGCAAATGAGCCAACTGCTCAAAAGTTAGTGATATTAGTGAAGATCTAGTAGTAAATGAAGTACATTCAAGATTTTTTTTTCATTTTGGATGCTCTCTTCTGAACTTGAATTACGACTCAAACAAAAGCTAAAGAATAAAAGAGTTTTTCTTCACTGTGCACTCAGAAGTTTATATTCACTTCTCCAATTTATGTTGCAATTAAACTTGGAGCAATATAACTGTAAAGATACTGTGGCCAGTTTTTTTCTCATTAAAACAGTGGCATCTTCACAGGTAAAGGTAAGCTATTTATATACTTATGTGTATCTCTGTTTTTAAATTCAGAAGCTAGCTCATCAATAATGTATGCATTCTATTTCCTTTATTAGTAGATTGTCAAACAGAAGTATGCTTTGTTATAGACTACTGGGGAAGTGTTATGTGGAGAAACACAACAATTCACTGCAAGAAGTTTTCAGAAAGTCAAGACAGAATGAGCAGCTTCCTTTGTAGTGCGTGTGTATTTCTCCTGAATTTATTGTTTTGCTTCTAATAATTATGGTAATTTTCAATACAAAATGCTAATATCCACAGAAGAAAATTTATTATTGAAATTTGACTATCTAGGTTATTTTCTAGGATGCTTAAAATTAAGATATTGTGCAGATTTTTTTTGACTCTGTGTACTACAAAGTTCTGTAAAATACTGCTTATCAGGACAGGTGAAATCATTTTAATAGCAGCATGTGTCTTTTAAAATATTTTGTAGTTCAATTTATTAGTCTATGCTTAAGAATTAATTGTTATAAAAATGAAAAAGCATATTTCAGAATCAGGGAAAAAGAAAAAAAGGGAAGAAAGGCCTAGGTTACAGTTTGGAAATGTATGCAAGAAAAAATAAACTGGTTTTTTTTTTCTACTACCATTATATCATTGTTGTTTCTGTCTAACAAAGTGTGTGTGTGTGTATGTGTGTGTGTGTGTGTGCGCACGCATGTGCACAAATTTATGTGCATATTTATGCGTGTTTCCCACAGGAACCAAGTCTTCCACACTAGCTGTGTATAACAGATTTTAAATCTATCTGATATTCTCTAACTGGACAGTGTCATAACGAACAGATTAAGGCCTCAGTATCATAAAATTCCTCCATTCAAGTCAATGGCTAGACCAGAAGTTTAAGGATTCTTTTGTGCTTTGTCATTCGCTAGTGTGGCTCTCAGTATAGCCGCAGGTCATTACAGGGACTAGAGATGGGTATACTGCTGGGTCCTGTAGCTTGTTGCTCATTAGAAGCATGATTTATCTTTTCTTCTGAGACAATCGGGTAAATAAAAGCTGTTTTTGCTGAAAAAAAAAAACTGGCTCTTCACTTGAATCTTCAAATACTCATTAGGTAATGAAAAGGAGAACAATGTTTGACCTTCATTTTATGTCCTTTTTTAATCTCAAGAATTTGAGTCAAATCCTTCTCAGTTTTGCATACAGACAAGTTGAGCATGTAGAGAGTGTTTAGTAGTCCTACATTTGTCTGGTCTATCTTTTGTCCTTATCACAGAGAAATCTTGAAGGATCCTAGAAAAAGACTTAGATAGTGAAATTCCAATAAGAAGTATTCTTCCATGGGATCTAGAATTTTGTATTGAAAATTATCATAAATATCAGAGGTCTTCATTACCTTAAATTTATGGTCCATGTACATTCTAGAACAGCCTTGTGTCATAAGGACTTCTTCTATGAGCACAATATTGTCCTTCAACTCACAAGAATTCTAGTTGAGCTAGGACTGAGACAGACCACGGCCCATTTCAGCTCATTCTTGAACATCGATATGCTGCTTCAGAGGGTGAGCCAGTCTGGTTCCATTCTTTGCTGTGTGCCTCTTCTAGCTGCTACATGTGCTGTGCTTTCTCACTCATTTCCTACTCTTCTCTGTTATGAGAGCAGCCTGTACCTGTCATCTTTTCAAGCCAAAGTACCCTAATGCTTCCTCTTACTTTTACTTGAATCTTTTTCCTCTATACTTGTACTTTAATTTATTTTCCCTTTCAACTAAAATGTAGACCAATAGTGGCCAGTGGCAACAATTTTCAGAAAAGCACTTTCCTTTCTCCTGGTTATTTATTTATTTATTGAGACAGGGTCTTGCTTTTGTAGTTAAGGCTGGCCCTGAGCTCAGCTTCAAACTCACATCACAGCAATCCTCCTGCCTCTGCCTGCTGAGTGCTGGGATTACAGATGTGAGCCACCACGCCCGGCACTGTGGTATGATTTCTACTAAGTGTGAGTCCCACACCCAGTATTGTATGTGGTTACTGGGAATCGAACCCAGGCCCTTGCCCTTGCAAGACAGGTGCCGGAACCCCTGAGCTAAATCCCTGGCCCTCTCCTGGCTATTTATTATAAAAGGCTACAATACAGGAGCAGACACATGGAAAGATGGGTAAGACAAGATGTGTGAGGGAGGGCAGAGTTCCTATGCCCTCTCTCAATGGGCCACTCTTTTTTCACTTCTACATGTTTATCAGCCAACAAGCTTTTGGAAACTGTCTTTCACGAATTTTTTAAAAACTCCATTACTTAGGAGTGATTTCATAATCATTGACCATCAGTGGTCACTCAAGATTCAGGCCCTTCCTCTTCCTAAAGCTGCAAGTAGGGGTGGCACAGGGATTAAGGTGTCCTAACCTAGATGTGAGAGTCACTACCCCAAACACCTAATAGCTGGAAGGGATGAAAGGGAAGGCCATGTTGCTTCTTGTTGTTGTGCTGCCTCCTACCTCTTCTGCTTCACCTCTGTGATGCCCATCTGCCATGTCACCCTGCCGCAGAGCCAGCCAACCTCAGACTGAAACATCTACAGAATGTGAGCTGAGTAGACATTTCCTCTCCTAACTTGTGGGTGTCGGGTGTTTTGTCTCAGCAATGAGAAAATATAACTGGAACACCAAGGATGATTACATCCTGTTCCTAATCTAGCACAGTCCTTGTAGATAACATAGATTTTTACATTCATATACATCATCTCCAGTTTATGTTCAATTCATAATGTAATATAAATATTTGTTTAATTGTATTGAATATGTACAAGGAAAAGTGTCTATGTATGTTTGATGCAGACACAATATCTTAGTTCTAATTGCACTTCCCATCTAGGGTTGGTTGAATTTGTGAATGAGGAACAAATAGAGATGAGAGTCCACCTGTATTTCTTATAATATCACAGTCAGTCCGGGACTGATAAGCAAATTGTACCTGTTCACTTGGTCCTTATATGAATAACACAGGAAAATATGATCTCTATTTTTTTTCCTTTTGGGACAGATGGCTTTTTCAAACTTCTTCATGGCTAAGGCATAAACCAGCAGTTCCACATCTGCTCAATATTGAAGAAAGAAAAGAATATAAAATTGTTTGCATGAGGACATCAAAGTCCAGTTGTATTTCCAAAGGCAAAATAATAAGGAAGTGGCCAACAAATAATGAAACAAGCCTAGACATGAGTATTTCCTTCTCTGACGTTTCCTTCCTGTAAAAGACCAAGACACATAATGTTCTTGGTAAAATGGTAATTTGGGGTGTAATACATATCTATCACATAAGAGCTGGATTGGAACATATTTTTTTCCTTTTACCAACATAATTGGTCTCTTTTGATTTGGTCAGCATTGAGCAAACAAACTTGAGCTTATGCACTTAAGTGGCCAATAACAGTTCCATTTCTTCTTGCCTGTCGTTGAAATGGGAAAAATAACTCCTAACCCCTTATGTATCATATGTACCAGGTTTATGATCTCATGTAAACGAAGAATGAAGTTGTAAACCAAAGGAGAAAGTTACGAGTGTTGTCCTGATAACAAGGAGAAGAAGGAAAATAGCCCCTAAATTCCAGGAAGCATCCTAGGTGGTTGAACACTAGGGTTCATTGTTAGGGGTAGCAAGATTACAATGTGAGGACAATGTTGGGCAACTAAAATCAACCAATAAGATGACATAGTATACTTGTTTAGCTAATTTTGATCCAATAAGAAAATAATTGACACAGCAAGGGTGTATGAAAGAAAGGAGACATTTTCAGGATGGTTTAGGTCCAGATATTGTGGACCTCCATCTAGATGTTGGGTGGTTATCTGAGCTCATTGAACTAGGCAGTGTTCTTTACAACATAATTTCAAAATGCTGTGTGTCTCCAGTCAGGCTTGTAGGCCTGGCTATCACATGTTCATCTTGAGGCCTGGCTTCCTATCACTTTCTTGCCATCCACATTTTGTATCAAACTTTCTGTGTTAACTTTCTTGAGGATGCAACTCCTCTTTGGCTGCATAACAATTTCTAGATAACTTAGCTGTCTATAATGTTTTCCACAGTGAAGAGATTTTTTATTTTTTTTTAAGATAGGGTCTCACTTTGTAGTTCAAGCTGGCCCTGAGCTCAGCCTCAAACTTAAATCATAGCCTTCTTCCGGCCTCTGCCTCCCTAGTGCTGGGATTACAGGCATGAACCACCACACCAAACACTGTCATATGTGGTACTGGTTGCTGCTGGGCTTGAGTCTCCATGCCCAGTATGGTATGTGGTTAACTGGGAATTGAACTCGGGTTTTTGTCCTTGCAAGATAGGTGCCAGAACCACTGAGCAAAATCCCCTGCCTTGAAGAGGAATTTTTAACTACCATAGGGAACAATGAGTGAAGCTTGAATCTAACTGCTTTAAATTGAGAAAGGTCACTGTATAGAAAATAACAGGCACAGATTTTCTCCAGGGAGGTAAGCTAAGTACCTGGGATAGAAGTCACCCTGAGATTGAGCAGTTACAGTCTTTCTTCACAAGGTTGTCCTAGTGGACCCCAGTAAAACAGTCCAGGATATTTATCATTGGTTCCATCTGCATGATAATTTGGAGTTTGACAGGTTCTAGGCAAGAGAAAATATACTTTAATAAGATGTTAAGCATATATGGCCCAAACATAAAGTATCAGACTGGAAGGACAGATCATAGGAAGGAGACATGTCCTGGCACCACACTTTAGGAGTTTTATAGGGACTGTAACCCAGCTGTGTCCTAAATGTACTTACTCATGGTGATTATTCATAAGTTTAGTATTTCTTCTATGATATGTTTCCACTTGATGTGAATTAATTATCTAAAGAAAACAGGTCTCATTTATCAGTGTACAAGTCCCATCACTTTTAGCTGTAAGAAATTTAAAAACTCTATGGATTTCAAGAACACTTTTAGTTAAGGAATGTAAAGACATTTGCTGAATCTCTATAGCTGTCACTATGAATTTTTTTCCTCAGTAAACCGTAATAGTGATAAACTATGGGTATAGCACTTGCCAGTAGAGGTTAGTGTCAAAATTGACGACCTTTAATAGTAGCTGGGATCTCTTTCTGCTATTTGCTATATGTATATATGTTTGTGTCTGTGTAATTTTCTACTGCGGGTTAAAATACCAGAAAAGCGAGACTTGTGTTTATCAAAATTAACCTCTCATTATCTATGCATCTGCACAGATATAGATATGTATCAAGACCAGTGAAGGATGCTCAGCACATATCTTTTTAATCATATGCAGAGACTTTTAGCTTCCCTGTTACTATCACTTCTCAGGATAGGTCACGGTCTTGTTCAACTATATAGCTTCCCATGGAAGTGTGATGGATATTTGTGTCTTATTCCTTTATATTGGTTTACTCCTTATATTAAATATATATAAATGTATATATATATATATATTTATTTATTTATTTTTTTAGGTTTTTTGAGACAGGGTCTCACTTTGTGGTTCAGGCTGGCCCTGAGCTCAGCCTCCAACTCACATCACAGCAATCCTCCTGCCTCTGCCTCCCGAGTGCTGGGATGACAGGCGTGAGCCACCACGCCCGACACTGTGGTATGTGGTACTGGTTGCTGCTGGGGTGTGTCTCCATGCCCAGTATGGTATGTGGTTACCAGGGATTGAACCCGGGTCCTTGCACTTGCAAGACAGGCACCGGAACCACTGAGCTAAATCCCCGACCCTAAATGTATATATTTACTGACTCCTGTCCTCTGTGTCCAACAGGCTCCCTACTCAGGAGGTTGAATGGACCCAACAGAGTTGTAAATCTTATAGGAGTCCCCTCATGTTCTGGAACCTCATTGAGCTTGGAGAGGCAAGGTCAAAACATTGACTACTCTCTTAATCCAATTATCAACGAGCTTTGATCACTAAGCCTCATTTGTTAAACATGCAGATCATTTACACCAGTATTGAAGTGTGAGAAATGTGTGGAACTATCATGATCATATCTCCATATCATGTACCTGAAAATACAAAGTGTGAGCAAAGAACTATTCTACTATTACCAGTTATGGCTGCCTTAGAAGTCCAAATCCAATGGAATATTAAGAGAGAAAAATTATAAAGTTTCAAAGGGAATACTTGAGGAAACAGAATTTCAGCATGACAAAGATTGTGACCTTATTATATTAGAGCTATAAAATTTTGCTATTAACTCTAATATATATATATATATATTCATTACAATATAAATATATTTTAATCAGTTATATTTATTTAATTATAAGATATTCAATTATATAAATAATTTTAATGTAAATTTATTATCCTGTTAATACTGTGCCATTTATGAACAATGTACTTGTTTACAGGAGCAATTTACAGGTCATTAGTGGTTGATCTCTTTAAAACTGTTTTTTCTGTTTTTTGTTTGTTTGTTTTTTGTTTGCTTGTTTGTTTTCTGTTTGTTTGTTTGTTTGTTTTTGAGACAGGGTCTCGTTTTGTGGTTCAGGCTGGCCCTGAGCTCAGCCTCAAACTCACATCACAGCAATCCTCCTGCCTCTGCCTCTCAAGTGCTGGGATTACAGGCATGAGCCACCATGCCCAGCCATTAGTGGTTGATCTCTAGTTCGTGTGTCACTGTCTGGGCCACACTGTGCGCAGGGACCTCAAAGTGTGATGCTACAGTTACATACAACCACATAAACATCACAATGGAAAGGCATTTCTGTGTTCTGGCTGGCTGTTCTGTTCTGGCATGCTGAAGTGGTATGTGTATTTCATTACAAGTAGCTAGAACATAAGTCAAGGAAACATGGATACTAGAGCCTGAAAATGTTATCTTTTTTTTTTTTTTTTTTTAGGTTTTTTGAGACAGGGTCTCACTTTGTGGTTCAGGCTGGCCCTGAGCTCAGCCTCAAACTCACATCACAGCAATCCTCCTGCCTCTGCCTCCCGAGTGCTGGGATTACAGGCGTGAGCCACCACGCCCAGCGCTGTGGTATGTGGTACTGGTTGCTGCTGGGTGTGGGTCTTCACACCCAGTATTGTTATGTGGTTACCAGGGAATGGAACCCGGGCCCTTGCGCTTGCAAGACAGGTGCCGGAACCACTGAGCTAACTCCCCGGCCCCTGAAAATGTTATATGTATAAGAAACATTACCTAAAATTCGCAAGTATGATAAGATGTTCTTTCAGTTTTGTATCTCTGAAGGTGTGTGTATTTGGAAAACACAAATACATTTAGTATACCATTCAGTTGTCAACATTTAGTGTTGCAGCTTGTATAAAAATGTTGTGGGCTGGGATTTAGCTCAGTAGTTCTGGTATGTGCCTGGCAAGCACAAAGTCCTGAGTTTGATTCCTGCACCACATATCACAATGCCTGACATGGTGGCTCATGCCTATAATCCCAGCACTTGGTAGACAGAGGCAGGAGGATTGCTATTAGTTCACGACTAGCCTGGGCTACATAGTGAGATAGGCCCAGCCTGAACTACAAAGCAATATCCTGTCTCAAAAAATGCAAAAAAAAAGAAGAGAAAGAAATATATGTACATGTTTATTTAATTTCTTCTCTTTTGGCAAAATGTAGACTCTTTAAACAGGTTTTAAAGGTAATAGTTATACTCATAAGAATTAAAGACATGTATAGAGCTCTTATAATTTAGGAAACACTGATAATACAAAAATATACATATCTATGTATGTATCTTCCTACATACATTTATTATGTTTAAACAATAACAAAATGCTTGTTTGATCAAAGCCCTTAGATTTAATCATTTTAATTAGCAGTACCATGTTAAAATAGATTCAAAAGTCTTTACTGTTTTATGTCTAAGGGCTGGATGTACTAAAAAGAGCACCTAGTGGTTACTTAGAGTGTATTAAATGTATGTGGTCTGAACTCTATTAACTTGAAGGCTTAGAATTCACAGTGTAGCTTCTTTGTAGATGTATACCAACATACATTTCCAAATATATTTTACACAATAAACTAAGTTAATAATTCTCACTTAGCTTACAACTCGTAAATCAACACTTGATGAGGTCTTATAAGCTCACATTTAAATATTAATTAATTCTTAAAGCTCATTTTTTAATAAATAAAAGCTTAATGATGGAAAAAAAGGAACTTTTAGTAAAATTCAGGAGCTTTGCTTTTAATTCTAGCTCTGGATTTTTAAACTAAAGCATCTTAAGGAAACTACATTGTTTTAGACATACAAAGCTTAACCTTAATAGTAGTTAAATCAGCTCTATTACAATAATTTATTGTACGATGTCTGCTGGGGTGTGTAACCATAATACTCTGGAAGAGAACCAAGAGAATGCCTATCAGTGTATAAAACTAATTGTTTCACTCAGCTTCTTTTTTTTTTTTTATTTATCCACAGAGGAGTGTTTTGCCAAAGTTTCCCAAACCTAAGGGATTTCCACTTAATTATTTTAATAAAAATTTAGATGACTCAAGAAACAAATCATGACTTTTAGAAATTTATATAAAAATTTAGATGACTCAAGAAACAAATCATGACTTTTAGAAATTTATATATATATATATAATATATATAATAAATAAATTATATATATATATATATATATATATAATCTTTGACCAAGGAAAACTCTTAATTTTTTTATGTATAGTTCTTTTCTACAACTAGTTTTTGGTGTTAATCTGGTTTCCTAACAACCTGGACTGAAACATTTCACCAACTTTAAAATTATGCTTACTTCTATCCACTGATTTAAATTAGCCTACTTTCTCTATGTGAACCACAAGCATTGGATCTAATATATATTTATATATAACCTATTTATATATAATCGAGTTGAAATAGAATCTTTGGGGGAATAATACCTCATTTCACAAGTTTAATTCATTCCTTGATTCTGGAAAAGATGAGTACACTCATGTTTATGTAGGAAAGATGGCCAGGGTTATTTTTGTCATTCAATGAAGAATTCATGACCAAAAATAAAATTTTGCCAAATGCTTTTGTGTAATGTGGCTGTCCGGGGAAGAGGATGCAGCCAAAACTCTCCTGGCAAACTCCAGTTCCCTGATAGTCCCACAGTTAAAAGATTAATAACCAATAAGCAACACAATCAGAACCTTGAAGAAAAAGACTGAGCCCGGGCTCAACTCTTGGTACTCTGAACAGTGGCAGCCAAAGGCCAAATACTGCAGCAGTAGAAGCAGGAGCAGAAAAACTAATAACCCGAGCTTGCCTGCACCTTTATTTGGTACCAAGCCTTCAACCAATAATCCTAGAATGCATAAAATAGGGCAGAGCCACAATAATCCCTGTAGTTGAAGGTTATATAAAGCAGAGCAGACATCCTTAAATCCCAATGAGTCCCAGTAAGACCCAAGGCCAAGAATCTTAGTGCAGTTATCCTTGTAGTTTAAAATCTCACAGAGGGAGGCAGATGTTGGCAATAATTGCAGCAATTGATTCCACAGGGTGGGGTGGATATCCTCAAGTCCAAGTAAGTAAATCTCAATAAGTAAGTCTTAAATCGCAGTACATTGTCTGAATAAATTGTCCTTGGTTCCCAACAGTGTACCAAGTTGTTTGCAAATAAAAGTATTTTTGAGCCAAGGTACCACTGTACCTGAAGGTTAATACACAAAAATATACATATTATCTTTTTTATATATAATCTTTATGTTAATAAAATTTATAGGACTTTAAAAGTTCTATGTAATCCTAGAGCCTATAAGCACTCATCTAGTAATATTCTCAATGACTTTGACTATCCTTCCTAAAACCTACATGTTGATTATCGTGAAAATCCTCCAAAAAGCTAGAAATATATGAGTAAAAGTAAAATGAACAATAAAAATTGATATGTATGGAAAAAACCTTTAATGAAGTAGTTATAAGTACTTTAAGTGCTTTTGCACACAGATTTAAAAGGAAGATGGACAAACAGAGAAGACCCAAAGTAATTACCTGTAAATGAGCCTGCATTACAGATACAAAACAGTTACATTGAAATGAGAATGCACTCAAGTGTAGTGACCAAGTTGACTGTAGTTGTCATATTTTTAGTTTTAGGTTTGTAGTTATGATTAGGCTAACCAGAACTTTTCTTATAGGTAATCAGTTAACATTTGCATTAAGGTCACACCAATAAGATTCACAGTAGCAAACAGGAGGAAGAAAAACCTTTTCTACTGTGAGAGCAGAAAAAGTTTTAATAAAAGGCCTTGGACTGTTGTTTTCTCTAAATCTTGGAATAACCATCACCACACCACAGGCTGCTCAGGGCTCTCTGGAGTAAACTTACTACAATAAATTCTTGTTTTGATACCCTAAGCTGGTACTCCACAATGCCTTTTGATAGCTACTTGTAAATATGTCCAAATGGGATTGAACTGTTGCATGTAGATCCTTCGCAGAAGGGCAAGTACAATGTTGCAATTTATTCATCATCTTTTTGCAATGACTTTATTTCTCAGGGGTGTTCAGACCAGGTAGAAAGAGACTAGTTGACACTGTTCTATGGTTCAATTTAATTCTATCAAGTATGCATTTCAAACAATAGCGTAAGACTAAGTACTGTTTTGGTAACAACTTGCCCTTCTGCGAAGGATCTACATGCAACAGTTCAATCCCATTTGGAAAAGAAGCAGGGGAAGAGGCATCTATATCTCACTCTGCTCAGTTTTGTGCCCCTTTACCTAAGGCATCCCATGGTTTTGCTTCAGTATAAGTGAACTCAAGCTACTCTAAGTGGATAAACCTGGACTGTCTACTTCTGCCAGTGCCTGTACCACCTTATTCATGACTCTGTGACTGTACAGTTGACACTTAGCAGCAGGCTTTTCCTTTTCATCCCTCAGGTAACATATCTCTGAATATAGATCTTGGTCACTGGCCTCGTGACATGTTATGGACAGAAATCACAGTCGAAAGGGGTCGTCCTCTGGATAGTGATGGCTGCACCTATTGGTTCTTTTAATTCATATTTTGTTTAAAACTGTTACCAATAGGGCTGAGCATTTAGCTCAGTGGTTCTGGTGCCTGCCTTGCAAGTGCAAGGGCCCAGGTTCGATCCATAGTAACCACATACAACACTGCTAGGTGTGGAGACTCACCCATCAGCAATCAATACCACATACTACAGTGCTGGGCGTGGTAGCTCACGCCTGTAATCCCAGCATTCAGGAGAAGGCAGAGGCAGAAGGATTGTTCTGAGTTTGAGGTTTGCCTGGGCTACATAGCGAAGTCAGGGCAAGCCTAAACTACAAAGCGAGACCCTGCCTCCAAAAAGAAAGAAAAACGAAAGAAAGAAAGAAATTTAAATTGTAAATAGGGCCACATATGTATACTAGATATCATGAAATAGGAAAAAATTTCAAATGAGAAGAGAGAGAGGAGAGAAACAGGGAAAAGAAGGAAGATTAAGATATACTATGTACAAGTACAAATTCCGTATGGTGAATGTGATCATTATGTATATAAGAATGTATTTAATTAAAATACTTATCAAATCATGTTTTCCAAAAAATGCTTTCTCCTATGTACATATTATCACTGCTGTGATGGGAATACCTTAAATCCATTCATTGGCCTTGCTGAAGTTAGTAAGGAATTCACTACACTGAGGAGAATAGAGTTTGATCCTGTGAGATCCCTGGAATGTGGCAGAATCCCAAGGGCAGAAAGACAATTAAGACCAAAAGTTTCTTCAGCCCAAATCCCCATCAATGGGGGGAGACTGGATAAAGAATATGTCTTTTTGTTTTTGTTTTAATAAAATAGAGTATTACTCAGCCATAAAGGATGATAAATCTGAACCTTTTGTAAGCAAATGGATGTACCTTGAGGCATACTTATAAGTGAAATAAATATAACATCGATGTGTAAATACTGTATCATTTCTCTAGTGTGAGAAACTGAAGGTGAAAATGAGGTCCAGACTATGATGGGGATTGTGAAAAGAACATGTTCAAAAGGAAAAAGGAAAGAGGGGGGTTAGGGATCAGTAAAGAAGAGAAAGAAAAAAGTTGATGGCAGCAAAAAGGGCAACAAAGCTTATGTATAAAGGGTGGAGGTTGTAAGGAGGGCAGGGGAAATAGGGAAAATGAGAGTTAAGGTGTGTCATGTACTGCAAACTCTCAACGTTGAATGTGATCATAATGTGCATATAAAATGTTCTAATACAATTAATTAAAAAACATAAAAGTTTCTTGCAGTGGGCTTCTAACGCTTCACAAAACAGGCCTATGAGAAAGCAGAGAGTAGATAAAAGAGCATGTGAATGCTGAAGTGGGGCCTCAGCCTCGAGAGAGATTCACCTGCATCATGCTCATGATGAGTGAGTGGAACAGTTTGTCCAAGAGTCATCAGTCTAGAGTCACTGATGGGGAATGTCAAGACTCAAAAGTGCTCTCTCACCAGTGCATGATCAAATTAGAGTGGAATCTGAGGCAGGGCAGGGTTGACATTGTTTTTACATGCCTGGGAGGGAGATCAACCTAGACCAGCCCAGTGAAACCTGTAAGTGTAAGAGCACTGGGCAGAGCTAACTGCCTTCTAAACTGACTGATAGTTATAATTTTATATGAGGCATATTGCTCCCCAAATCTACTCTGACTAGTAAAGCAAAAGAATAAACAAGGCTCTAGGACTATATAGTAAAATACTGAGTACAAGTTTTGTTTCTTAAACTGAATCATGGTTTACCAAGAAATTCCAAAAGGAAAACCACAATGGAAACTCCCTCTGGGGGTGGAGACATTATTAGTCTCCTATCTTGGGGTATCTGTCATGATGTGCTAAGCGTAACTCTCTGCCTCGGATATGTCAAATGTGCAGAGGACATGGTCTCACAATACCAAGGAATGAACTTCTGAACCAAGGAAGAAATTTCAGAAAATGTTACTAGAGATAAGGCAAAGTAATAGCCTCTGGATTTCCAGAACAAGCTCCAAGTAGTTGGCCACTTAGACCCTTTGTCAGAGCTAAATAATGAAGTACAATCACAATGCAGGTACAATATGTCAAATTACAATCACCTTCCCAGTCATGTGAAAGAGAATATGGAGACTGCTCCACCTCAACATCCTTTCTAGTTTGATCCTCCACTGGTAAGGGAACAGCTTTAGCTCTTGATACTATCATTAACAAGATTATAACTCTAGTCCTTTACATAATAGTCTTTCAATAGTGAAAATAATCATGTACCAAGGGAAGGGATGTGTCCAATTTTCTAGGTCACACATGTACGCATCTGATGCCTGTCTGGGCACCACTGAACCAAATGGAGTTAGCTTCATAATAATAACAAGTTGCTTTAGGGAAGCATGAAAGTCTGGCTATCACATCTCCATCCTGAGGCGTCGTTTTCTTCAAGTTCACCTCCATCCACAGTCTTTTTGTGTCTCGATTTCTGTGCTGACTTCCTCAAGGACTCAATCTCCCTCTGCATATTAATGTCTAAATTTGTTGTATAAAGCAAGTCTCTGACTCATGAGCAAGTTATGATTTGGAAGAATATTCATAAGTCAGATTTCTTCCTGAGTTGGATGAAGTAAATATTACAAACCTTTGGTAAAAATGTACAGTGTATATTGTTTCATGCTTCCTGGGTGTCCCCTCCACATCACCACTGGTTTTCCTCTTGCTTCTGGACATACTGGGTTCTGAGTGATGACTGTAGTACTGTAAACTCTCATATCATACAGTGAGCACAAAACAGCATAACTGACAATTTCCAGCAACCACATGAGCTACTTCCACAATTTGTTCAAATCTATGAATGTTTGTGAGGTCCATAGGTATTTGTGTACATTTGAAACTCAGATGTTTGTAAGTCAGGGATTTAGTGTATAATATGAGTTTCTCATTAATAGTTCTGCCACATGGAGGAGGAATGTAAACACACCAAGTGAATGGAAAATCCTCTACATGCTCACTCTGACTTCAGCCCTGAAAATCCATGAACTTGAGTTTTGAGGCTTGGAATAAAAGTCCAATTGACAATTCATTTGACTTGATGAGAAGGACAGAGGCATTTGACAACTTTCCTTGAACTTCTCTTCATTCTCTGATCACTGAATGTAGAGCAGGTAAGATCTAAGTGGACAAAAATGGGCATGTATATGAGGAATGAGAAACTATTGGAACTTTCCCTGAAACTACAGTTTCACACAAATCCCGTGATTCCTTTCTTTGTGTCCACTTCCTGTAAATTCTATTATTATCCTCTAAAACTTAATTATTTTACACATGACAGATATAAATGTATATGTACAAAATGCATTTATATATATTCTTAAGCATTACACGGTAGATTTTACCTCTGGACCTCCAGTGCAGACTAGGTACAGCCCATGAAAAGATACTTGTTATGTATTTAGCTCTCATATAATTTAATATTTAAAAAAGAAAACATTTTTGAAGACTTACTAAATGCATTTTACAAATGTCCATTATGAAGAACTAGTGTTTAAACAGCTTGTCTTCCAGAAGAACTTACATTTCTGATAAAAACTTAAAAGAATCGGGCCGGGGATATAGCTCAGTGGTTCCGGCGCCTGTCTTGCAAGCGCAAGGACCCGGGTTCAATCCCTGGTAACCACATAACAATACTGGGTGTGGAGACTCACGCCCAGCAGCAACCAGTACCACATACCACAGTGCCGGGCATGGTGGCTCATGCCTGTAATCCCAGCACTCGGGAGGCAGAGGCAGGAGGATTGCTGTGATGTGAGTTGCAGGCTGAGCTCAGGGCCAGCCTGAACCACAAAGTGAGACCCTGTCTCAAAAACCCTTAAAAAAATACTTAAAAGAATCTTTTCTACTATTACTTCCACAGTCCAGCCAGTAGGTAAAAACTTGAGCTAAAAGAAAAATAAAATATTTGGGAAGATTCTTTTCTCCAACAATAATGGCAGATACTCATTCTTATTGAATAAAATTGTACTTGGGGTAGTATAGAACAAGCAAAGACAGACAGAAAGGGGACAAGGAAGATTGGAATTTTATAATTTTACTTTATAGGAAAACCCCTGGTGTGGCTTTAGGACACAAAAATTATTCAATTTCAGTTTAAGTTTTTTTCTCTTTTGCTCTAACATAATAAGCCTGGGCAATTCAACTTGTACTTGTGCACAGTTCTCTTTCACATATGAGTAGACAACCTTTTCATTTGTAAATGACCTTTGCTCTTTTTTTTTTTAATTCTTCCATATTAATGGACCATTTTCTTTCTGTGAACGGGCAATCTCTTTTTTTTTTCTTTCTGTAAACAAAGACTAAGTTTATAAATTGACACATTCTACATATTTCCAAAACCAGGATCACAAAAATATTCCCAAATCCAAACTCTAATGTGCGTCTCTTTAGAAGACCTCCACTGGTTTTTCTTTAATTTCATACTTCTACATTTAAATTTCATTCTAATAAAAGTCTCCTATGCCTCTTAATGCCAAGTCCTGAAAGTTATTTTTTCCATAATTGGAGTCCATGCCTTCAAAACTACTGTAAGGAGGGGCTTCAGTAAGTTCTTATCTCAGCATCTGGAACCTTCTTAGATCCTGTCTGGTGACATAACTTACAAGATGATATTACACATTGTGTTAGAGTCAGTTAAATTAGGTGGAAATTAATATACTGTTGGAGAGGGACTCTACTCCTGGAAGTTGGAGAAAATTAAGGACATCGGAATTGTGGCTGGAGATGCATATGAAGAAGGCTAGGTAGACTTGCATACTTCCTTAAGAGATGAACAGAAATTTGAGATTATATGGTAATTGGTATGACCCAGTTCATTAAGTCCAAAGTACACATCGGATATCAACATAGGTATTTGAAGCACCTGGACCCATCCCTTCACCCAGTGTTCCTGTTTTAGGAGTGGTAGATAAGCCAAGGTTAAGGTGCTAGCCATATAGCCTGGCTGTGTGCTTTGCTACCCTGTTGGATCAATATTAGCTAATGGGATACACTTGTAATCCTATAGACTGACTGTGAACTGACCCGTGATGTATCCACACTATGACTTTGATAGATAAATTGCCCTGACAAAGGGGCTCAGTGTAACCCACTCAAGACCTCTGCCACTCAGGAGGTATTCCTATTTCCCAATTAACCTTTTCTACTCCTTACCTCCTTTTCCCTTTGGAATTCATTCTTCAGTTTCTGTGACCATTAACTTGGCACATGTGACAAATAGAAATTTAGGATTTTTGTTTTTTCTATATCATTTCGAAGGCCCCAGTGTGTTAATTGGAAGAGGTAAAAGTCTGTTTTTGTTTTATGGCACCCCTAAATATTTTTGATTGCATTCTGAATTGTGAATAATTTAGATAATCAAAAGTTGTCACCTGTTATTTACCGGATTCATATGCCTCTTGATGGTTGCTTGCATCACGCTAAACACTGACAGCATAGAGGACTGTGATATGGCTGGGGATTTAGCTCAAGTGGTACCATGCCTACCTTTGAAGCACAGGGGCCTGAGTTCAATCTCCTGTACTGGAAAAATAAAAAAACAAGAAGATTGTGATGTGGATTTCTATAGTAGAGCATTTTTATTTTTGCAAATAGGGCTTTGTGGACTTTACTTGTTCTGCTGGGTGGTTATGAGATGGGTCAATTACAGACAACTTTTAGGATACTTCTTTGATGGCAGCTTGAGTGGGTGCATCTGAGTGCTATAGTTTAATGGGCCAAAAATAGTCTAGTTTCTTGCTTATGACAAGAAAAGATTTGCCAATCATACACCTCCTAGTATTTAGTAAGTGGTTACACTTATTTCAGATCACAGCATGAAAGGAGGAACAGGAAGAAACGTGAAAGGAAAAGAAACTTGAATGTAAAGGGGAAAAAATGAGCTCGAGTATGAAAGGGGAAAAAGGAGCATTGATAGTTCAGTCTCCCAGTATTTACAGGGTAAGACGCCACTGATGAAAGGTGCCTCCCACTCTCTCTCTCTTTGACATTAGCAATCTGCACAACTTCTTAAACTTAAGCCTCGATAATCATTAAGGTGGCATGGCATTTACATTTGAATGAAGAGAAAAGAGTGATTCAGATTTTTTATTTCTAACTGTAGTGTGAAGATTCAGCCAGAGGCTATGGGCCCAGATTTAGAAGTTCATCTCTGTCAAGGATGGTTATTAGTATATCAGGAAATAGTAATATGCTTCTCTCTGTAATCCTAAAGTCTTTTTTGTTTCTTTCCAGTTGGAAGCTCCTGAACTTCTAGTAAAATGTATGCTCTTCTAAAAAGGCACCACATATAGGCATTCCTCTATAAACTACACAACCCTTATCCTTAGATTAGAAGATAATCAAAAGTCATGCTCATCTAGGAAAAAGTACATGAGGGCTTTAGGTAGCCTGGTGCTTGGGGAGGGTTTCTCATATTACCAGTAGGAGAAAACTTTATTGAAGTATAATTTTCTGCTTTGCCATGAAGTTGAAGTCCATCATAGCTACTGTCTTCGGAGACATGTGTTGTTAAGGATTAGAAATCCACCCAGCAAAGCTATTGGTCTTGATTTTATTTTTGCCCTTGAAATTGTTAGGATTGAGTTCTTGTGCTGTAGAGTCACTCTTCTGGCCCTTCTCCACTTCACTGCTCTTTAGCTATAACACAGTTTACAATAAAGTTTTACCCAAGGCAATTCACTTTTCTGTGCCTGCTGAATTCCAAGAACTAGTTTCTATAATGGTGCATTTCCTCCTGCATGAGGGCCTTCAAGGGTGAAGTTGCATGGGACACTGGCTGCAGGTATGTATGAGATGGACATGCAGAGGTATGGAACTTTTGAAATCATGTGACCAAAACATCCCATAATGCATGATCAGAGATTAAAGGAAAGCCTACAGGGCCATGTGTCCAGGGAGGGTCAAATGCATTGTCTTAAAGAATGAATGCTCTAGCCTTTGTTCTCCTTGTACCTTCATCTATCAGTCAGATTGGTCCTAAGGTCATTTATTTAATGGATCACTGTCACCTTTTCTTATCCTTTCCCAGTGGCCTACATGAGTTCCTTCCCAGATGTCCTTCATTTTTTTAAACCTTGTTTGTTGATTATATCGGACTTTCTTTTATCCTTGTTTGCTCATCTGTCATGGAGTCTTTAGTTTAAAACTATCATTCAAGACTTTTCATGCTGAGGGGTCTTACTGTAGATAGGTGAGTTAATTAGATATCTTGTAGGCAGTGAAGATAATCAAAGAGCAAACATAGAGGACAATCAGTACTTATGACTGAAGGCCAGCATTGTAAATGGGAAACCATGACACTGGGGTGATACTCCTAGTATGAATTACAGTAATTGATATTCCATGTAAGTATAAATCACCTGGGTGGAGGTCCAAGATCTTCCAGGAAAGATCCCTATTCTACCCCTTACTGAAAATGCTTGCTTGTTTCTTACATGCTTGCTACATGACTTTCTTCCACATATGATCCACATTTAACGAATATTATCTAAGTATCTACATTTGCCATAATATTATTGGTTAATCGTAGTTTCACTTTGTGATTTCCCATTTGATCCATATTACCTAAGGGATTGTATGTGGAATCCTACTAGTTGGCAATAGTTTTATCCCAGCAGTGAACCTGCTTCATTTCATTGCTTTGCTTCATAAAAATCCCCTGGGGAACAGAATTCCCAAAGCAACTCATTTTCCAGTATCACTTCCAATTTCCTTAGGCAGAAGCTATCTTAGTATTGATAAATTGTCCTACTCTTAATCTCCATTGTTAATATAATGCATTCCTCAATTTTAGCAAACATGAATCACACTTCAGATATCTAACAGGCTTGGGAGTTACATCTGTTTTCCTTATATCAGTCTCAGCTAGTGGCAGCCTCCCTGAGCCTTCTTGGAGTATGAATAGGAAATTGACTTCAAGTATTCTTCCGTCCTTTTTGTACCACGCCCATTCATGAACTGCAACAAGTGCTACCCTTGGTGAGGAACTTCTATGGAACAGGTTGGTGCAACTCAGAGCAAGAGGATCAACACTGAAAAACCCAGAAAAGTAATGAGGACAAATCTGACTCTCCATCTCTGTAAGGAGACAAACTCAGCCAAAGAATAGCCTGGCAAGTCCTGGCATGAGCACAGTGATCTTTTAGCTATCCAATTGCTAAGTGAACTGGAGCAGTTCATTTGTTCTTCTTTATATTCTTGTTCTTACATTCTTATTGTATATATCCAACTTTATTCAAGGAGGAAATCAATTTAAGGAACATTTGCAATGTCTTTTAAAGAAATCTGAATGGAAAGTTCTTGAATACAAATTTGTTAAATTACTGATACTTATTCTACAACAACATCCATCCTTTTCCCTGGAGGACAGCTTGAAGTAAAGGAGTAGAAACAAGCTGGCTGAAAATTGAGACAGTCACTAGGATCCTATAATTGCCACACACTTTGCTTTCTGGCATCTTTGTAAGGTTTCTGTCTGATGTACACAAGAAAAAATGTTTTCCAAAAATGACTTCCTCCTCCTCCTTCAACTCTCTCTGTAAGCCCCCTCTGTCTCTGACCACCTAGGGGAACTGGAGAGGTAACCTCAGGAGAGAACTCCAAAATTATAATACTGTATGCCAACTGCACTTTTAAAAAATAATAAAAATAAAATTAAAATAGGAATAGAAAAGGAAAATAAAAATTTTAAAAAGAGAGAAGGCTAAAGACAACAAAGTTCAAGCTAGGAAGTTCTACTAAACTTGCAGAAACTTCTCAGGAAAAAGGAACCCCCACTAGTACTTTTTACAAGGGACCCAAACTACAAAGCTTAAAAATATATCTTTAGTCTGTCCTTTGATTTCCTTATTCCTTTTCTCTAGCTCTCAGAAAGTTAAAAGGCAGCCATTCAGGTACTTTGATTTGTGATTTAAATTTCTGCTCCGCAAAGTGGTTGGAGTCCGCCTTAGCTTCTGTCTTTGGAGGCTCATTTTGCTAAGCACTGGAGATCAACACTTTGAATGCTTGTGGTCCTGGCTGTTTTTCTGTCCTCAGGATAGTTAGAATTTGGCTCTTGTTCTCCAGTATGACATTGCTGTTTCTCCCTTCCTATAATCCTTCTTTTCTACAGCTGACATTCACTTATTTTTGGGAAACAGTCTTAAAGGAAATACTGATCTTTATATGACCTTCAGGTTCTCCAATAATAAATGGGAATATTTTATTCCTAATCTATCAAGCTTTCTGGCCTTAAGCACAACTGAAAATTAACATCATTCACTTCCTTCTCCCTTTAAAATGCTCCTCCAGAAGACAAATGGATTGGGTTTTAAAGAACAGCTACATTCATTGAGACAAAGAATATTTCTGGATACCATTATCCAGAAACCATTATCCAGAAAACCATTAATAGTTTTCAACAGAAACAGGTCTAATCCAGTAAGGTAAACCACCAGTCTCTATCTCTTCTTAGTAAGTCTTTGCTTTCACAGGTATAGAGATTTTTCCCTCTTCTGATTCTTATTATAGGAGGTCTCTACTAATTTATGGTCTATAAGAAAAGTTCTAACTAGTCTGCTAAAATGATTATTGTAATTCTACTTGGCTAATATATCTGAAAGTTCACCCTAACACAAAAAACAACTGTATTTATATGTGTATCTGTTTGTTGTGCATTAGTAACCGGGCGAAACACCTGCAGCTGCTTCACTAAAGAACAGTATTTTTTGAGCTCAATAGTTTACTTTTTTAAAATTGTTTGGTTCTTTCTGAGATTGCCATGGAAAGACCCTTTATATAGGTTTTCAGAGTAACCAAATTTATATCAAATGCTACCAGATAAAGAATGACAGGTTTGAGGCTTACATAGATATAAAAACCTTATAGTTTGATAATACAAAATTATGTATGACTTAGATTAATATATGTGTCTTTGCATATTAACCTTTAAGTATTACAGCACTCTAAAAAATGAGATTAAAGAAGATATCAGAAAATGTAAAGATATCCCTTGCTCATGGGTATGAGGAATCAATATAGTGAAAGTAATGATACTCTGAAAATTGCTGTACTGATTTAATGCAAGCTGAATCAAAATAATATAAGCATACTTCATAGAACTAGAGAAAAAACATTCCTAAACTTTGTTTTGAACCACAAGAACAAGATAAATCTAAAATTCTTGCCAGGGAAAAAATTAAGAATATCACAGCAAAGATAAGTGAAATGGAGACAGTTACAGCTTGTGTCTAGTTATTCCCCTGAAGCTTCATGTGGTCAGAGGTGGCTGGATGGAGATTCTGTGACATTGGGACTAATAGCGTGTGATTAGTAAATTAATCTACGGATTGCTTTGACAGTACTAAGAAAGCCCACTTTGAGTGTAAATAATATCTGCTCTAAGAGCACAAAGCCTGGATATAACGTAAGGTACAGAAAAAGGATCACTGCTTGTAATTGGTCACTTGCTGCCTTTTGCCTTCTGGTTGGCAAGGACTGTTTCTCCTCTGTGATACTCCTTTCATGTCTGCCTCCATGGGCTGTGGCCAACTAGGAACTGAAAGCTCTACAATCTGTGAGCTAGTTGAACCTTTTCAGCTATAAATTTCAGTGTCAAGTATTTTGTCTCAGCAACAAGGAAAGTAATTAAGACAGAGATAAAAAATGTAGATCATCAAAGCAAAATGTGTATTCAGAAACCACCAACCATTAACTATACGAAGAAGAGAGGAATCTCAAATGAACTAAATATGAGTTCAAAAGGAAAGCTCACAACTGATACCAGAAAAAAAGTCCTAAAGTATTTTAAAGATTACTGTGAACAACTGCAGGTGAAAAATTTGGTAGTCTCAAAAAGTAGACAAATTCCTACATGCATACACCTTACTAAGACTGAATCATAAAGAAATAGAAACACTGAAAAATCAATAACAAATAATAAGATTGAATCAGTAAAAGCTTTCCGTAAAAGTGCAGGACAAGATGGCTTCACCGCTGATTCTATCAACCTTTTAAGGAAAAGTCAATATAAATACCTATTAAGTTATTCCACAAAAGAGAAGAAGGAAAAATTTTTCTAAATCTTGTATGTACCACAAAGTCAGCATTACCCTGACACTACAAGGTAGTAAAGACAAAACAAGAAGAAGATCAATATTATAGGACAATATTTTTGATGAATCCAGGTATAAACATGTTAAATAAAATAAAAGAAGACTAAATCCAACAGTATATTAAGAGGATTATTTTCCATTATCTGGTGGGCTTCATCCCAGTGATATAAGGCTCAATAAAACTATATCATTAAACAGAGCACAGCACACGAGCAGAATGAAGGACAAAAAACTTATTGTCCTCCTAATTTATGGAAGAAAGTAAAATTCACTCACTAAAATTCAACATCTCTTGATAAACATGTTGAACAAATTGTACCAAGGAAGAGCATATTCAAAAACTAAACACATCAATGAAAAAAAAGCTGAACAGTTTCTCTCTAAGATTGAGAACAAGAAAATAACACCCACTTCTAGTGCATCTGTTACATAAAGTACTGAAAGCAGTACTGAAAGTGCTACTGATAGCCAGATAAATTGGACAAATAAGAGAAATAAATCACATCCAAATTGGAGAAGGACATGCCAAATTGTCACTCTTTGAAAAGACATATTTCATACACAGATTATCTCCAAAATTTTACCCATATCTATTGGAATTAAAAAATAAATTCAGCAATGTTTCAAGGTATAAAATCAACAAACATAAGTCAGTAAGATTGCTATATGTCAAAAGAATACTGTATGAAATGAAATCAAGAAAGCAAAGATGTTTTTATTAAACACAAAATCCTAGCAATATGTTAAATGAAAGATGCAGATTTCTGCAATAAATAATGAAGTATTGATGAAATTCACAATAATATAAAATGAACAAAACTCTACATCTGTGAATTTGAAGAAAGAATTATATTTAAATGATCATACTACCCAAAGCAATTTTTCAGAGCAAATGAGTTTTTGTCAAAATATCAGTGACCTTCTTCAGAGAATTAGAAATACAAATAGATGAAGTTACTTTAACAAAAATGTACAAAATGGGGGGTATTAGATAACCTGAGCTCAATATATAGTAAAACAAATGCACATTAAAAATCATGCCATTTTGAAATTAAATAGACCTATTGATAAATGGAACAGCATAGAAATCTTAGAAGTTAATCCATATATACTAGCCATTGTCCAGGTGCCAGGACAAAATATTCAACTTAGGGGAGAGGTTTCCTTTGACTCATCATATGGTCTATAGTTGGATAACTATAAGGCCATAAAAAATGGCATCATAGAAGGATATGTTACCAGAAAGCTGAACAACTCAGGGCAGCCACAAGGCAGAGAGAGAGGCAAAGGCTCCAAACAGAAATAATTCAATTACCCTCTCAAAGCTGTGCTTCTAAACACACGAGACTTTGAGGGACATTTTATATTTAAACTAAGATGATCCTTTCCCCCAGAGGCTCCTATTATGTGAATGATTGAGCCCTTCTCCAAGAATTGTCAATGACTCCGCTGTTAAAACACTGTTGAAAAGTCAAAGTTCAAAAGGTTCTCTGAGACTTGAGGCAAACTTTTAACTACTGGCATTCATAAAAATAAAAATGAAAAGTTTAGATTACTAAAATATAATACAGGGTAAGAATTCGCATTCAAAAAGACAATAATACGGATATAAAAGTGAACTGGACCATAGTAAAACAGAAATGCAGCTGGACACACATTGAATCCTGAAGCTTTGTGTTCAGTACCTGGGACAGGTCACAGTGAGATGTGTGCTCCAAGTATCCAGGGTACTGTACATTTTGACCTTGTTAGTTGTAGGCACCATCATAGTTCCTCTCTTGGATTGAACCCACTTCCTGCCTGCAGTTTTTCTCAGCAGACGTTCCTGATTTATCCAACCTGACTTCCTGGGTTTAGATTGCACCTTTTGCTTTTCTCTAACAGATTCAAGCATTGGACCTCTCAGGGCTCCTAACAGAGACTGCAACCTGTCACACATTTCTATCTGGTCTTCCAGACCTCCTGAAATCTAGGTGCAAAGATTCACAAGTCCTCACCTCTTCTCTCCAGCATAACTGAAAATCAAGAACAAATTCCATTACATCAAAATTTGCTTCTAGTTGAGCACTAACATAGATTTCTTTGAAAATGAGTGCCAAAGCCTCAGTGCCTGGGATATGGAATGTGAAGAAATATTTCTCTAAGTGTTCCCAAGCAAATGGAGCACCTTTGGGCACAATTTCCAAAGCAGCATTTAAAAGGACTTTGCCTTTTTAACGTTCTTGCCTGCTTTGCTTGCAGTCTGGCCAAATCCTGAGTTGCCTTTAAGCCATCTTTCTTATTGTCCTGAAGCAAAGCACTCAGCCTCTTTTAATGCTCATCTTATCAGTAGCCATCCTCTACACAACTTTGATTTCACAGGTATTTCCTCTTGGCCAACCTGCAAAAATTTTAAATTAATGAGCTTGTTTTATTGGTACCACTTCTCACTTTAGATCTCTCTAAAAGCAGCTGGGAATACCTATGCCTAAACATTGTGCTTCTTCCAAATTCCCTCTTTCATATCAATGACTGAGTCACATGTAACTTCAACTCCATTACAAAGTCTTAGGACAGTGATGGTGAACATATGGCATATGTGTTATAGCAGGAGCACAGAGCTTTCTCAGTTGGTATGTGAGCCAAGTTGCCAATTATTTAATTAAACCTCAATATTCAGGTTTAATTACAGTGTTGGCACTTTGCAATAAATAAGTGGATTTTAAATTTGGTCAGGTGTCTCTAAGAAGTTCATTATCACTGTCTTAAGAAATAGACAAAAAAATAACAATTGTTGGGTATATAGAAACATATATGACTATTTGTACAGTTTCCAAAAGTGCTCAGTTCTATTCGAAACCACAAGAGCCTGATATTTACTATCTGGATTTGTATCAGCATTCTAGTCTTTGGAAATCCCTCAGAAATTACTCTTCAAGATATTAGAACAATGTAAGCATTTTGTATATCTCTTCTAAGTTTTTCAAATCCCTCAAATATACATGTTCCAAATATTTCTGAATTATGTGGTCTGGTATAGTCACAGAAATGATCCTATTTCTTTGGTACAAATTTTCTACATTACTCACTTGGTTATTGTTGGAAGAAAATAACTGACATCAATTGAAAGGAGAAATTTAATTTTTTTGCACAGTTTAGTCTATGGCTGGTGGCCTTCAGCAGAAATTACATGGTGAAAGGGCATAGCAGAGAAATTGTTCAAGCCATGGTAGCTTGAAGTGGAGACAGAGGGAAGGGCTATGTTTATTGTCAAAATGGTCATATATCCAAAGCTAATGTACAGACTTAGTGTAATTCCATTCAAAATTACAGTCACATTTTCCACAGAAATAATAATAATAATCCTAAAATTCATACAGAAACAGAGTTGACCAAGAACAGGGAAAACAATTCTGGTCAACAAGAGCAAGGCAGGAAACAGTACATTCCCAGACTCATGTTACACTACAAAGTTACTATCGTAAATCAGCACTGTACTGGCAAAAATCAACAGAACAGAATAGAAGATGCTCTAGCAACTCCAGGTACATCCGCCTCTCTGATTTTGACAAAAACCCCAAAAATATAGTTGAAGGGGAGATAGGTCTGCAACAAATGGTGCTAGGAAAACTGTTGATCTCTACTCAAAAAAGGAATTAACCACCAGAGTGAATGTACAAGCTACATAATACCAAAAAAAAAAAAAATACCAGTTATTCCTTGAGTATAGGACTAGTTGAGTAGAGGAATAGTATCTTCACAAATAAGGAATCAAAAAGTTAGACGCACCAAAAAAAGATTGGTTATTGAAATGAACTGGCACTTCTCAGAAGAAGTAAAAATGACTACTAAAAGCATGTAAAAATGTTCAATATATTTAGTCATTACAGAAATGCTAATTAAAACAATTCTGAGATTGCATTTTACATGATTATCATCAGGAAATCAAATAAATGCAAATGCTGGCAAAGTGGCAGGAGAAAATCTTTGTATATTGTCGGTGAGAATACAAAACAGAAAGCAAAATTAGTAAGGAGTTTTCTACAACAAACTAAACCTTGAAATTCCATTCAACTTAAATGTTCTTCTAGATGTATTCTCAAAATAGTTAAAGACATTGTAATAAAATAATACAAGCATATTTATATTTAGAGAAGTACAAATCATAATTGCTAATTCCAGGAAGAAGACTGTGTCATCAGCAGATGAATGGACAGAGGAAATACATTTAATCACAATGAAGTACTATTCTAACATAAAGAAGGATTCATTTGAATCATTTGTAGAACAATGGATGCACCTTCACAATATATGAAAAGAGACACAAGTTTCAAATAAGAAATGTAAATAAAGAACAATATAAAAATAGAAAATAGTAGAGATGAAGATTTTTTGCAAAAGGGAAAGGGATCAAGAGATAGAGAGGGAGATGGAGAGGGAATGAAAAAGCAATTAATATTTCCTATGAGCACATATAAAGTCCCAGGGAAGAACAGGATCATTCTCTCCTGGAAAAATGTACTACTAAAAATTAAAAGCTGAAAAAAAAATGTTTGTGTTACTTTGAAATATCTTCCCCTTTGTTTCTTTATTCACAGTCTAGACACTGTTATTTTTGGTCAGATAGAATGCTGTGAATTTTATAGAATTTCTTTTAGATTCTTCAGACATTATGTATCTTTGACTTATTAGAGTACACTTGGCCCTAAAATGCTGCTTTAACTATGAGTAGCATCCAGCTATATGAATACACCAGAAGTTGTTTATATTTTTACATATTGATGAACATTTAAGTTACTTCCATCTTTTAGCTATTACAAAGGAGGATGTTATGTATATTCACATATAAAATTTTATGTGGATTTATTTTTTTTGAGAAGTCTCTAGAAGAGAAAGGGATAGATCATTTGATAAATGTGTGTTTAACTTGTTAAAGACTTTGAAATTTGTCAATGTTATGGTGGCTCAATATGCCTGCAGTTATTTCTGTGTCATCTATTCTGTTCCATTGATCCACAAGTCTTTTTGTTTTGTTTTGTTTTGATTTTGACAGTATCCTACTATTTTTGAACTGTAGCTTGAACTCCTGACCTTGTGCTTGTGGGGCAGGTACCGAAACCACTGAACTAAATCCCTGGCATCATACTCCTTTTATCATTGTAGCTTTATAGTATAACTTGAACTCTGAGATTGTGATTCTGTCCTCTCTTGTTCTTCCTGCAAATAATTGCTTTTGCTCTTCTAGTTTTCATTTTTTTTTGATATGCATTTTAGGATGGTTTTCTCTACTTCCATGAGAAATGCTATTACTATTTAGATTGTGTTACATTGGTATATGACTTATGAAACTGTCTGTAGCATATCACTTAGTGGCCCTTAAAAATAGGATACATTATGATCATTGGAATATGTTACTTTGTATTTAGTAAAGTTGTTTAGAGATAATACATTTAAGAAGACATCTTCTTGCATTATCCAGATAAACCTTAAATCTAATGTCAAGTGTCTTGGTGAGAGACGGAAGTCATACACACAGAGGGGAAAGCCATGTAAACCCAGAGGGAGAGGATGGATTTTACTTCCACAAGTCAAAAATGTCTAGAGCTGTCCAAATCTGACAGATCATTTGAAAGGAAAGCTGCATACACTCACATTCGATTTTAGACTTTTAAATATCTGTGCCACAGAATTATAACAATAAATGTGCATTGTTGTTGTCATTGTTATTGCTAAGTGTACAAGACTTTGGAAATTTAGTCTTACAAGCCTTAAAAAAAGAATTTTGTTTAAGAAAGTAGTTGTAATATTGGACATTATCACCATCAATATATGGAAGATACTAGTTTTTCATATTCTCACCAAAATGTCATACATTATTTACATTCAGTTGCATTTTTAGTGGTATTACCATGTGGTTTTGGCTTACATTTTCTAATGACTAAAGCAGGTAGACATCTTCTCATGTGTATATTTGACATCTCAATATATTTTGGGGTTATATGTCTGTTGCAAGTTCGAACTGTGCATTTTTTTCACCTCATTATTGAGTTCTGAGTGTTTTTGAATTCTATATAGAATATTTATCTGAATGTAAAGTTTACAATGATTTTCTAACAAAACGTCATTTTTATGTACTTAATAGCACCTTTGAAGAAAGAAGTTAAATTAGATGATGATTATTATACTTTATACTTTTATATTCATTGTAAGAAATTTTTGCCTTATTCAAGTGCACTAGAATTTATTCTAATTTTTGTTACAGGAGTTTTATATGAGTTTTATCATGTAATCATATGTGATATCTGTATATAGTACAAAGCAAAATCTGAGGGGCATCTTTGTACTTATGCCTTTTACTTTTGAGAGTACAAAATATTTTTATGATAGTTTTCATGAAATTATCTACTAGCTATTTTATTTACTTCATTTATGTATTTTTTTTCCTTTACTATTTTTGGCATCTGATGTTATGTTTTACTTCATTGTATGTTATTTTTATTTCATGTTTATTGGACATTAGACCCTTTGTGTGAGTTTCACATCTATAAGCTATTTGGATATTGTTTTAAATCTAATACCTTGTTTTAGCATGAAAATGAGTTACATGATGATAATTCTATCCCTTTAATGTTTTGGCTTTGATTTTTTAAGTCCATAATACTGTTCAGTTTAGGCCCCCTCCTGACACAAAAATCTTTGTGATGATTCCTTTTACCTCTCCAGGTTTTGGAAGGTCTTGCCATGTGAGTCACTGGAATATAAACAATTCTCAGCTTTATGTGAATTGCAAAGGTTTTTAGCCTTTCTCCTTTTGATACTTCTTACTTTGCACAGAGGCATAGCCAATATATACACATATATGTATATAAAACATGTGTGACATATTATATACATTATTCAATTATATATTATACATAGTAGAAATATTTTACGTATGTATATTTACCAATAAATATAAATATATGCATATAGCCAAAAATTCAGGGATAAACTTTTATATGTTCTGAATTTTCTTTTACATACTCTTCTCTATTACTCTTAACTAATTTGATTTCCCTAAATGTTAAGTTTTGTCTTAATTAAGAGACAAAGTGAACATCTCTTCCCTATTTGTACTGTGTAAACTCCACAAAATGAGCTTTAGAATTCACAGAATTTATCATATTTTCTAAAACTTTTTCAAGATTAAACTATACTTCACTATGTCTTGAGCATTGCCTAGAAACTATTGCTTGAATATTTTTCTTGGTTCATAATTGAAATGAAATAGAATAAGTCTAGTGCCACTTTTCCATTGTACATGGTAGTTTACATCTAATTATTTTCACAGGTAGAAAAACAAAATCCATGAATCAACTCATAGATTTTTAATTCAAACTCTGATTTTTTAATCACACTTACATTTAACAAAAAGTTATACAAATCCTTCAAGTTCTAATCAAAGACTGTTTTGTAGGAACCTATTAAGGTCAGAATAAAAATTTTATATCAAAGTTTTGTTTCGTGAAACTCAAAGATAAATTAATTATACCTGCTTATTGCTAGGCTGAGAAGGAGCATGCCTACGATTGTTTCTTTACTATCAGTGTAATGAGTTATCAGAACTTTTCCTGAGATTCACCCTTTCATAATTATGTCATTGTAAAGTGCCACTCCTGTATTATTTTTCTCCTGATTCATGATATCCTCCTATACGTTTAGAGACTTAGAACACTCTTTTGTCTAAATACATATGTTAGACATTTGCCCTTCCTTTTCTTTCTCTGTCTGTCTCCTCCCTCTTAAATATACATACACAAAGTCAAATAGTAAACAAAGAATATACCTGTGTGAAAAATATTATTTATTTGAAATAAAAAGTAACATTTCCAGAGAGGTTAGGGTGGGGAGTTGCTTGCTTCCCGCTTGTATATGAATTCTCTTTTTTTTTTGGTTTCACCTCCTTTTTGAGGATATTTGTAGTTCCCATACTCTCCTACCAGAGATATTCACTTGGATTTTGAGAGCATTAGCCACTTTATACCTTTTCCACCTTACAGTTTACCAGAACGATGAAACCATTATTGCCAAACAACTTTCAACAATATGGCATTCTACCAGGTTTTCTGGTATTTGGTAATAACATGTAGAAAATAATTTCAATTTCCATACTTTTTGTGATTCCCACTATTTCACTGAAAATACCTTGGTATAAGTCACCTCACAAATTCTCTGACTTTGACATCTAAATATGAATCTTGAGACTGCTGGTAGGAAGGGTAGATGGCATTCTGACAGTCCTGGACCAGACACAACGCCAATATGAAAGTGTGGAAATCTTTGTGCACAACTAGGGCCTTATCAATGCATCTTTAAAATGATATTTTCCAAAGGAAAAGAACACCTCTGTGCTGATAATCAATCCTCATAAGTGAAATAAATAGGGCACAGATAGGTACATATCGCATCTTTTCTCTGGTGTAAGAAAACAAAGGTGTAAATGAGTCCTAGAATTGTATGTTATATATTATGAAATAGAAAAATGTTCAATGTAAAATAGGAAGAAGGGGGGAAATGTTGAGATTGTAACAAAAAAGTAAGGAAACAAATTTTATGTATATGGGGGGAGGTAGGGTAGGTAGGGCTATGGGAAAAAAATGAGAATTAAGTTGTGTCTTATACTGGTACAAATCCCCATTATGGAGTGCAATCATGATGTGTATATGTAATGTACCAATAAAGATTAAAAAATTAAAAAAATATGCTGCAAAGGAGTTACTCGCTCTAATAATAGTGTCCTACATTTAAATGTGCACTTTGAAAATATTAATTAGTCTGGATTTTTTTTGGAGGGGAGAAATAGGGACTCACTATGTAATTTGGGCTGTCTTGAGTTTACTGTGGCACCTGGGCCCGCCATGTTCTGGGAGCGATGCTCCTGTCTCACCCACCCCTACCTGAGTGCTGGGATTATAGGGGTGTGCCATGGTACTATTGATACTGCAGATTTCTCTTCTAGAGTATAAGATAATGTATGCTAAGTCATTAGAGTGTCATCAGACACTCCTTTTACTTTCTCAGGATAAGGTAGAATTTGTTCTATAACATGTATCTGATCTTCATACACTATATTTCATCTGAAAAGCCTGCAGTTAAAATTAACATAAAACCATATTCTATTCTCTACTAAATTTTTCTTTATGCAATGTGATTTCCACAGAGGAATTCCTGTTATGTGTACTTTTGGATATTTAACAAAGAGATTCAAATGCTGTTTTGTTTATTTAAATCTTGCTGTTTATTGTAATCAAACTCTTTTAGTCACATACCAGGTGAGACTAAGGTAATAATTACTCACAATGTATGATTTTTTTAGACATCACATACGCTGACTATTTGTGTAATTTCTTTCTGAGAAAGCACTATATTTTATTCAGTTTATGAAAACCAAATTGACACCTACGTGATGCCAACAACATGCTGAACAGGAACTCACTTCAAGCTTACTTTCTCACTGGTCCGAAAGAGTGTAATTTTGGAAAAAAGCTATAGAAAAAATTATTTCTAATGGGATATAAAGAAGTTATGTAATATAATCAAGTTCTAAGAATCTGTCAGAAAAATTACACCCAGATTTGGATCTCAAACATTCTGTAAAATCAATCATGCCGCGTACAACATTGTCGTTTTTTTTTTTTTTTCAGACAGGGTCCCACTTCTGTAGTTCAGGCTGGCACTGAGCTCAGCCTTGAACTCACAGCAATCCTCCTGCCTCTGCCTCCCAAGTGCTGGGACTACAGCCGTAAACCACCAAGCACAGCATTGCCATAAATGGCACTGACTGATGGTGGGTGTGAGTCTCCACGCCCAGTATTGTTATGTGGTTACCGGGGATTGAACCCAGACCCTTGCCCTTGCAAAGCAGGCACTGGAACCACTGAGCTAAATCCCTGGCCCTGCATTGTCTTTTTAAATTATTTTCTCTCTTATCTAGAGGAACATGCTAGATAAACATAGATTGTAAGATACTGAGATAAATATGTGTACAATTATGATACTTCCAAAACATTTTCTTAACTTAGTTTGGTGATAGAATATACATTAATATAAAAAATGATAATTTGGAATAAAATTTCCTTTTAAAATTAACAAGCTTGCTGTTAAAACAATATATTAAGGAAGAATAAGAGATAACACTCAAAGGAAGTGAGGGACCTAGGAAAAATTTGACCACTAAGCAGGAATTAAATTTGGATGTAATAGGATGCAGAGTTATTAACTAAATAAAAATAAAACACAACATTCAAAGTTAGGAGAATCAAATGAGCAAGAGCAGATAGATGAAGAGATGACAGTTCTGGGGCATAAGAATCATTTGGAGATGGAATGAAAAGGTAAGAATTTTTTTTTTACTAAATCGAGTTTATTGGTACATTTTAGGAATACATTATGATCACATTCATCATTGACAATTTGTACCTATACATACTATATCTGGATTCTTATATTTTTCATTATCCTGCCCTCCTTTCAATCTCTCACTCCCTGTATACATTAGCTTTGTTTCCTTTTTCCCCTTATTTCCATCAAATTATTTTCTTTAACTTCTTTTCTTTCCCCTTCCTCCACTAAGTCACTGTTCCCCTTTGGACATTTTTTTTTTTCTGATTTCATACTACCTCTCACACATTTTGGAGCTCACTTACTCTTTCAGTTTCTCACATTAGAAAATGATATGATATCTATCCATCCGTGTCCCATTTATTTCACTTATGAGTATGGCCTCCAGGTACATCCATTTAGCTATATCAGTCTCTAATTTATCATTTTAGTGGCTGAGTAATATGCCATTATATGCATATATATGTATACATGGTGTGTGTGTGTGTGTGCATATATATGTATAACCCTATCCAGTGTCCAGTTGATAGGCATTTAGGCTATTGGCAAGATTAGTTATTACAATCAGAGATGCGATAAAAATGGGTGCATGTATTTCTCTGTGGTATGGTGCTTTTAATTCTTTTATGAATATACACACCACCAGGGAAAGATCAGGGTCAAACAGAACCTCTAATTCTGCTTTTCTGAGGAATCTCCACACTGATCTTGATTGTGACTGCACCAGTTTACATTCCCATAAACAGTACAGAAGGATTCCTTTCTACTTTCTCACAGCCCTAATAGCACTGATTTCGTGATAGCAGCCATTTTTCAGGAGTGAGAAATAATTTGAGTTGTTTTCATCTGCATCTCTCGAATTACTAGTGATGTTGAACATTTCTTACATGCTTCTTTAATGATTTTACTTCTTCATCTAGAGCATATCTGTTCATATCAGATGCCCACTTTTACTTTGGATCTTAAAATTTAGGAGGTCTGATTGTTTTTGAATTCTTTATATACTCTCGATAGTAATCCTTTGCCAGAGGAACAGCTGATAATTTTTTCCCATTATCGGTTGTCTTTTCTTTCTGTTTGTGGTTTCTCTTTCTGTGTAGAAGCACTGTAGTTAGTTATTGATACGTTTGGCTAATTTCTGTGCTAGGGAAGTTTTGTTCATAAAATCTTTCCTATGCCAGTGTTTCAAAGAGTGCCACCTAGGGCCTATTTTCCAGTACATTTCTGTTTTAATATTTAGATCACTAAACCACTTCAATTTCATTTTAGTACATGGTTAAAGATATAGGTCTAGCTTTAATCTTTGATAGGTTGATATGAAGTTTTTACAGCATCATTTATTAATACATTTTTATCAAATTTAGTTTGCCAGTGTTTTTAATCAACACAAATAAAATGCTAGTTATGATGGAGCTCCAATTCTAGACAAATTATATTCAGTATAGTGTCATGAACAGTTTTTGTATGACAAGTACAATGAATACTGTCAGATGTTTAATGTGACAATGTATCATAGTATTACTTAGATTAGAAAAATCTTATAATTAGAAGATAATTTTCAATTCAAAAAATAATGTAGCTGATCCATGGATATAGTTCAGTGGTTCTTTGCCTGCCTGGCAAGTATATAATCCTGAGTGCAGTCCCTGGGGAAAAAAATTCTGAGGTTGTTATGTCATGGAATACAGTCTTATGAATAGAATTGGAAAGGAAATTAGTCATATAAAATTGACAAAACTGATTGATTGTTCAGAATAAAATAAGAGAATGATAGAAGAAAATTAGAAATGGATGATAATATAATGGAAAAAAGGTTTAGATTCAGTGTTAACGCATTTATGGTTTCTTCACAATTTTCCAGAATTGATAATTCATTGCACCTTTCGTTACCTTCTATGTCCTTGGAGTAGATTGTGGGAGATGATATAATCTGGCTTTTCCAGTTTTAATGTTCTATAATTCTATGCATGTGAATAAATATAGTTTTAAGTGAAAATAGTTAATGTATACCAAAAAACAATCTATTGATACTTAAGAGAGGAAAAACATTGCGTTTGAGAGTTGTATTATTAGATTTAAAACTCTTTGTGGGTCATTGAAAGTACAGTATATTAAGGAGTTACATAAAAGAGAATTCTAGAAGTATAATGATTAATTCATTGTTATTATCAAACAATATTCATTACAAAGTTAGAACACATTTCATGAGTTATTTTAAATAAAAATTAAAATGGGTAATTTCAATTGTCAGTACAGCCCTGTGATTCACATTTTGTTGATTTATAAATGGGCATAATTGTGCCAACCTGTTGAGGATATATATAAGAAAGCATGATACTTAGAAAGTGAATAAGTTATTCAGATAATTTAATTAGTAAATGCCAGAACTGGAGGTTAGCAACTTGATTTTGTAACTACAAAATATATTTCATTTCCATTAGACTGTGGCTTTTAGCTTTGTGCTTCATGGTAGATATGACTAAAATCTTACCATCTGGCCTACATGTTTAAAATCCATTTTACATAAAGTACAAAATGGTAGGTGGAGGCGAGAAAGAACAGAGGAAAAATATACAAGAAAGAAGGAAAAGCCAGAAACAAAGATTTGTAAATGAGAAGGTGTGTTACAAAATAAGAACCAAACTATATCACGTACAGGAACAAATCCCCAAGATGAATGTGATTATAATGTATATCTAAAGTGCACCAATAAATTTAAAAGAAAAAAAAATCATTTGACTTTTACACAGGTGAAACAGCTGCTTTAATATAAATATACATAAAATCTCATTATTATATAAGGATTAAAGAATGAAATCTGCAATCAACTTTAGTGCTATGGAACACTAATTTTGAACTGCAGTGAAGTGAATGTTATTTCATTCAAAAGAAAAATTATATGTTAAACAGGAGAAAAAACATAACCTCGTCTTTTTCACAATCACAAAGGAAGATTCAAACATCTTAAGCACCAAATGGAGAAATAGATAGTGATATTTATTTCTTTAAAATAAAACATCGTGATTTGTTCTTCAATGTTCAACAAGATTTTCTGTTTTATTCCCATGAGTACACAGTGGACAATTCAGTTATATGATGTAGTTGTCTACACTTTCATTCTTTACTAAAATACACATGTATATTCCTTTTATCAAGGGCCTTTGATTCCATTTTCAGAGATCTTTGTCCAGTAGCAAAGAAGCAACAAGTGATGAGCACTGAAAGCCACAGTTCTCTTTTGGAAATGTGGAAAAACATACCACACACTATTATCTTCCTTAGGGCAAGGCACTCTCAATCCTAGCATTCCAATATGAATTAATCCCAGCGTGGCATCATTAATTGCAACATCATATACTCTAGATCCAGCCAACTCTGAAAATCTCTACCTATCACCACGTGAGGATTTGAGGGGACATTTAGATACAAGCCATAGCATTCTCCTTCTATTTCTTTACTACTTCATAAGCTTGTATGAAATTTTTTCAGTCACTAAAATTTTACGTTGTCAAAACTGGAATGTGTGTATTTTCTCTTTTGTATATGAGCATATTTAGAGTATCTTTATTTTGTCTTTAGGCTTATAAGTCTGTCATTTACTTTCTGTCCATACAGAAAAAATAAATTGCTGAACTGTGTCATACAATGTCAGAAAATTGATGAGGAGAAAGAATCTAGAAATGTTGAATGTAGTTCTATAGCCAAAGAGCTATAGTTAGTGTGTGTGTTCATTCATATTTTCCCTTTTCCTTCACTAAAATAGAAAGGAAAAGATGTTGCATAATTTAAATAACTCAAGTTATTATTTATTGTTACATTATATATATGAAATTCAAACATGTGTCACTAAAAATTTGGAGACAGTTTTAGTAATAGAACTTTTGATAGGAACTTAAAAAAAAATAAAATAGCTTTATTGAACCTAAATTTTGCATACCTCACAATTTACAAATTCAAAATGTAAGGCTCAGTAGATTTTAGCAGATTTTGCAGAGTTCTGTAACTACAACCAAAATCAAATTTAGATAATTGTGTTATTCCAAATCAAACTGTTTATCTACCAGCTATAATTTCCTCAAACATCTCCCCTAACTTTAGGTAAACACTTTCCCTTTTTTTTTTTTTTTCAAAAAACTCATGGCTCTAACAATGAAGAATTTAACATCTCAAAAGAAATTTAAATTCTGAAAAGTGAACTCTCACTATCTATTAGAGTGAAACTAGAGAGTGACAATGAAAACATGGTTAGAATATAATTTCTTTTTTTCCCCTCTCTTTTACTTTTTCCTATTTTTTTTCATATAAATGAAATCAGACAATGTACAAGATTTTGTGTCTGATTTACTTCACATAATATAATGGTTTCATGGAGCATCCTTTATCCTATGAACATCTCAAGTTTATCTTTCTTACTGCCAGGATACGATCTCTTATGCATATGTGCCACAATTTTTTCATTCTTTCAACTATTGATGGGCTTATGGAATGATTCCTAGATTCAGCTATTATGAATTTTGTTAAAATAAACAAAAGTACACATACATCATTGTGTTATGTTTTTAATACTTTTGGGAAGATAACCAAATGGAGAATATTCAAGCCAAATGTATTACATGTTTTTTCGGTTTTTGAGAGATCTCCATAGTGACTGAAAGAGTGGTTTTATCAGTTGCCTTTGAATCAATAATGAAAAAGGTGTCCTTTCTTCCCCGTGGTGGGAATAATTAAACAGCAGCAACAAAGCCTAGGGACGAAATCCAAAAAATACATTTCCGTTCACATTTAAGGGTTTTTTTTTGTTTGTTTGTTTGTTAATTAATGTAGCCCTTTGGTCCATTTAAAATACAAAATAAGCACACTTACCATAGAAAGTCTATACTTGTACATGATATATCTTCATTCTTTGTTCTTTTCTCCTACCCTCCCTTAAACTCCTCTTTCTTTCATTATTTACAAAATGTTTCTATTTATCCCCTTTTATTCCTTTTCTTTTTCCTTAGGTATTTTCTCCCACATCCTCCCTAATTGCTCTTTCATTTGAGCATTTTCTACCTAGTTGATAATATCCAGTATAAATTTTTGTCCTTATATACATTTTAATTTCCTCATTCCAGAGAAATAGCTTGATAATTATACCAGTGTGTTCAATTTATTACACTTTAAGACTATGGATTGAATGTTCATCTATTACCAAGAAAAGTGTCCAATTTATCTGTATGGCTAAGTAGTGCTCTATTGTGCTAAGTTTTTTTTTTTTTTTCCATTCCTTTTTGATGGGCATTTGGGCTCTTTCCAAGATTTAGCTATAATAAACTGTGCTACTGTGAATATGGATGTGTATGTATCACATATCCTAGATATCACACATGTATGATGATTGTATGGTATGATGCTTGTAATTGTTTTGGGAAGAGAACAAGAGTGAGAATAGCTAAGTTAAATAGAATTTTAAGTTTTCATTTTTAAAGAAATCTCCACAGTGGTTTCACCAGTCTGTATGTCCAAGAAAAATGTACAAGTATTTCTTTTTCCCTAAGCCTGTCAATATTAGTTTTTGGTTGATTTCTTGATATTAGCCATTGTTCCGGGAGTCAGATGCAATCTCACCAATTTAAATTTGTATTTGTCAAATGATTAGTGATGTTGAACATTTTTGTAAATATTTATTTGCCATTTATCCTTCAACTGACAAATATGTATTTATTTCAGATGCCTATTTTTGGATTGGGCCTTTAAATGTGGGGAATATAACTTTTTGAAATCCTGCATCCCTGTTATGAATCCTTCTTGGTCATGGCATACAGCCTTCTTGATGATTTACTACATTCTTTTTCCGAATATCTTGTTGAAGATATTTGTTTCTACATTCATTGGGAATTTTTACTTGTATATGTCTTTTTTTGGTTAGATCTTTCTCTGGTTTGATATCAGGGCAATACTTGCTTCCATGAATGTCTTTGGGAGTAGTATTTCACTAAGCTATTGACTGATAATGACATAGATATTTTCTACATTTCTTGTAGAATGCAGCAATTAATCCATCAGAACTTGGGCTTTTCTTTGTTGTTAAATTTTTAATTATATGTTCAGTTTTATTGACTGAATTGAATTTAGCATCATTATTAAATCTATATAATTTAGTTTTGGTAATTAATATTTATATGAGAATCTGTCAGTTTATCCTCTGTTTCTCATCTTGATAGACTAAAGATTGTATTTTACTTCTCCACTGGTTTTGAAAGATACTTTTGCAGGATGCATCAATCTGGGTTGTTTTGTTTCACGACCTGAAATACTTTGATCTAAGTTTGTCTTGAGTTTGTATTGAAAAGTTGGTTGTTATTCTGATGAGTTTTCTTTTCCATTTGATTTGATTATTTTATTATTCTAAATTTCTGGAATCTTGATTGGTATATGGCTTTATGTACATTTATTTTGTTCATTGTTATTTGGAGTTGTATATACTTTATCTGTATATAAAATTATTTTTCCATGTTTGGAAAATTTTCTGCCATTAGTTCTGTGAAAAAAAATTTTTATGGTATTTGTTCCTGCTCCTGCTTTCTCATTGATTCAGACTAATCTCATGCTGTTCTTTTATGCATTTTTTGGATATTTTCATGATCCTTTGATGTTTTTAAGAAACAATGTCTTTTTGTAATCGTTAACCAAAATCCTTTATGCTATATCTGATATTCTGTCCTCACATTGGTTCGATAGGCTGCATACACTTTCAATTGGGTTTTTATTATCCTGGGAAATGGTTTGAATTTCTTTTATGGATTCCGTTTGTTTCCTATGTTGGGCATTTATTGTTTTCATCATTTTCCTAAGTTTTTCTATTTTTTTAGGTCATCTTATTCTAGATTTATTGAAGAAGTCCTTCATTTTCATCACCTCTTTTTTTATTTAAGAGTTTATTTCTGATCTGATTTTCTCTAAAGCTTTATTAATTTGTTTTGTTTTGTTTTAACTAATGCTGCTCTGATTTCAAAAAGTTCAGGTGGGCGGCTTTTTGTTTCCTGTATATCATTCTCACCTGCAGTTTTTCTGTGTAAGTTGGAGGTCAAAATGTTTATTCCTCTGATATATGTTCTCAGTGTAGATGGGTCTATTTTGTATGTGCCTCAGGATTCTATTTCTCCAATTATTTAGGGATAAGAAGTCATCTATTTGGCTGAACACCCAATTCTTTGGTACTGGACAGTGGTGAAGATTATTAGCCCAGACAGTTAGTGTTGTTTTACAAGGAAGAACAAATGTTTGCAAAGGTACAACACCCTTGCTAAAAGTAGAACAATTAATAATAACAATGTCAAGCATGGCTGAGAAACTTAGAAATGGTGTTAACTACTAATTTGACAACTTTAACCATAGAGGAAATATCTAGAGTTATCTAGCAAAATCCAACAAAATAAAAAAAACTTGTATACAGTGAGTGTCCCTTTAGAAGAGTAATTTTAGTCTATCTGCTTGTGAGGGGAGGGGGAATGAAGAACAGTATACAAAACAGAGAGATAATTGAAGAAAGGCGTAGTAGAAGCAATACAGAAAGATAAAGGTTAATTCTCCAAGCTTTGGGAAACTGAGGAAGCGGACAAGAGAGAAAAAATGAAACACAAAACCAAAGAAGAGAGAAAAATGACAATGACACAAAGATAAAAACAAAAAAATTGCTCTGGTGGCATCAGTTCTGCCATTGTGTAGAAGTCCAAGCTGATATCTCTGAGGGACAACTCCACTGAATGTGCAGTGTAATTAGTGTTGAATGTGTGTAGTTCTGATCCTATCTTCCTGTTGTGGGGGATGCCGCCAGGCTCCAGGCAAGAATTTCCCTTGGCAAGTGTGTGTCTTGGCAACCTGTCCATGTCTCCTTATCTTGTTTATCTCTGCATTGCTCTCCAAATTTCTGTGGAAGCATCACACAGGGACAGCCTGAGGTGACTCCATCCTGTGTATAGTTGTCTCATCCTAGTCTTGCTACAGTTACTAGAGGCATATCCTTTCCCCCTCTCACACCATTTATCCAGGGCAGAGAGAGTTCTTTCCCAGACACACCCCAGCTACGCCAACAGAGTCAGCTCTAGGCTGCTCAATCCTGCCTCAGTCTCCTCTCTGTCAAAGGAGTGCTGACTTGTCAGGCATGTTCCAGTTCTGCCTGAGGCTGCTTAACTCACAGTCATCCACATCCCGTTCTAACACCCAATGGTCACAGGGCGGGAGGGCTTGTGCTGTCCCATTCACTATATTCATTTCAACCACAAACACCATCAGCCCCCCCACCACTGCCACCACCACTGCTGTGGTCCCAACCCTGTTCCCACTAAATGTTCCAGTTAGCTGCTATCTTACAGGACAAAAAAAAAAAAAGAGAGAGAGAGAGAGAGAGAGAGAGAAGGAAAAAAACAATGCCTGTTCAGGAAGAGAATAGGTAGCTTCCTGTTCACTTGCCCCTGTGCGTGGCAGTGAAACTTGCTGCTAGCCTGCAGTATATTGTTTTTGAAAGAAGGCAGAGAGTCAAAGAATCTTGTGTCCAAAATCTGTCCTTTGTGGTTTAATTTTGTCACACTACTGCAGTCCATCGGGATTTTTTTTTAAAACAGGATTCCTGCTCTGTACATACATGGTAGCCCAGTAGGCAGTCCTGTAAGCTACTTTGCCATTTTATTAAGCCTTATTTCTATACTTCATTTGTTATTTTGATTTTGGCATCAAGATATAAGTCCTTTTATTTCCTTCAATTATCTGCGTATTTGGTTAATTGTCTCTGAGCTGCTCCAAAATAGCTCCTTCTCCATTCAGCCATGTTGAAGATTCATGCTTACATTTGGACAGATTTTTTTTTTCCATTACAAAGTTCAGCTTTCATTTTACATGGGCATTTTGATGTTTGCGTATATATATTTTTTCAAGGTCAGATTATATTGTATTTAATAATGCTATATTCCGAGGCCCATTTAAGAAATCCTCGAGGTCTTGGGCAAGCAGAAGGGATAATGTTTTTTTACCAGGTTTCAATATATTCAGTGCTGTCACATTTACAAGTGACATCTAGGTACTTTGTCATGAATAAACAGTAAAGACAAACAATAAATTTATTAAAGTTCTACACTCATTAACGAGATGAAAAGGAAAGAAAAATTCTCTCCAGAGTAAGTTTGAACCCAATAAAAATTGGAAAAATAGGTACACTCCACGAGGTGAGAATGAATCACTGTAAAAGAGGACACTGGCCAAGAGTCCAATGGCACCTTTGGTTTTGCCCACTCATCAGACTGATTTCACATTCAGGCTCTTATCAAAAACCTACCTGACTTCTTGTGAGATTTGAAGATGTCAGTGTGATTTGTTCCAAGGGTAAGACACTTGCACATTTCTGTGAAGGTGTCCTGATACTCTCTGCTGGGCTGCTTTAAACTCCTGCCTCATAATGAATGGCAAAAAAAGTCATTATGGATCACAAAAATATAATGTCGAATGGAGAAAGTACAGAACTATCCTCAGATATTACCTATCTATACTAGAAGCAGGTTATATGGAATGTAGAGTATTGGTTTCAATCAATTATATTTAATAGACATCTTGCTCAAACTATCTGGGTTGAGAAGACTAAGATTATTAGAGTATTTTCTACTTTTTGCCTTTGGAAAGTCAGAGAGGAAATGCTAAAGACAAGAGAAGTGCCTTTTTTCATTTTACCATGAGTGAGACTATTTCTTTGAGTGGAAGAATAATGAGGGAAATGGGATTTTTTTTTTAAGACAACCTTCTAGCTGCTTAAGGACAAGCACTTACTTCTAGGAATACTTCTGTTTACAGAAATATTCAACTTTACAGAGCTACTTCATTTCAGTGATTATTATGTTAAAACTTTTTAAGATTTCACACGTATAATGTACTTTTGAATACATTATTTCATTTTAAATTTGTGATATTTGGAGAGTGTTTATGGTCCCATTATGTTAGATAAAAAAGCAGAAACACATAGGATGTGATTGAGTTAATTCAATGGTAGAACTTATTGCAATTCAGAAGACAGCTTCTTATCCATCAGGACGGAAGCTCAGCTTATTTGCAATTGTCAGCCACACCCCTTGGAATCACCTTCAAATCATTAGTCTGCTCTTGAAAATAGTCTCAACAAGTTACAACATTTGGAGAGTGCAAATCAATTTAGATGAAGTCAATCTGGGGATGTGTTTCAACCCAGTGGCCCTGTTTTCTATCTGAAACTTTCTTGTTAATAAGTATTCTCAGGCCTTCAGCTAAAACAACAAATGAGTTTCTACTTGTAAATAGCATTCGCCTAGATTTTGAAAGGAAAGGAAAGAGGTAATAGAGCAATGAGGTCATGATTATAAATGAATCTGAAATAGAGCTTTGTTATGGAGAGAAAGGGTGTGAAAGGAAATGGTCCAGAACGGTAACAATAGGAGGTATTTATGACCTCATCCTACCATAATGTTCTACGGAACCTTAGGAGTTTGCACTCTGGTGAAGCTGATGCTGTTTGTTATTCTTGTCTCCAGTTACTCTCCTGTCAAAAGATATCCTGACAGTTTCAAGGAAAAAAGAAAAAGTGAAAGTTATAACTTAAAAGGTAAGCCATACTGTACACTGAAATATAGATCTGAAAAGCAACAAAGAATGTGGAAATGAATAAAATACAGTTCGAAGAGACTGAATTTTTCACTTGGGGCTTGTGATGCAAAACAGTCCTCATTGACTTATAACTTGACTTAAAAAGCTTACTTTATTTCACAATATTTAATGTACCAATAAAGATTATTTTTAAAAAAAGCTTACTTTATAGTTTTAACTCAAATAAAAGTCACAGCAAAGGGCAAGTATAGTCATTTCTTCTAAACTACTCCACTGTTAAAATTTATATACATCTCTCTCTTCTCCATAAAACCATTTCTATTAATATGTAAGCGCTACTGGACAATAGTAAACATCAAGTGAATAATTTTAGGAAATTTTTGTTTTGTTAACTACAGTATCAATTTCACTTTTGAAGGTTCTTATATGTTGCAGTACAACTTATGAAATTACTAAATATAGATTATGTTAAAGGTTGAATTGTGCACATCTCTTATTAGTCTCTGATAAAATATAAATGCCCATAAAGTCTTTCTGCATAGTGAAGAATAATAGCCTTTTCAAAGAAAGTCATTTGTACAACAGGTTGAATTACGAGATGAACTGACCACTATCTTCATTGAACACTTTTCATTGAACATTGTAAGCATGATTGATAAACTACCATCATTTAACTTGGATGCTTAGCAAGCATTTCCTAAAGGATTAATGAAATGAGACTTCTACTTCAAGAGTAATAGCTGTCAATCTTTTTTGCCAATAATGACAATGTTTAACATTTCAAGCAAATGTTACAATTTTGGAAAGTGTGGTGTATTGTAATGGCATTGACAGCTACTGAATGGTTGGAGATTTTTCTGATGAGACAAGTGGTGATAAAATGAAGGTGAGGGGTTTTTTTATTATACAATTAAACTCATCAATATTTGGATGTTTTGTATAACTCACTTAATAAATACATTCCAAATAGTACAAAATCATACATGGGCAAAAAATTTATTGAAGGTAAAAGATATATTGACAATTTAATGTAATATTACAGTTTGTTGTGTGTTTGTATGGTTTCAGGATTTACATTATAAGTACACTCTAACAAATATTTCCTGAGATGTTTTGGTAGAACATAGTTTTATACAATACCTACTTTTTCTAGATAGCTACCAATAGAAAACAAAGGAAGAGATTAAGTAAATGAACAAAAATATGAATCAGCATGACATACTTGAGTTATATAATCTGGTTTCATTGTTGCTAGATATAGAATGAGAAACAAGAAATAAAAGGACACCTACATCATTGCCTAGGATTGTGAATAAAAAATAGAGGAATTTAGATTTTTTTCATTTCATTAATTTGTTCAATATATCAGCTTGCACTTCTGACTGATATATTTTGTTCTAGAAAATGACTTTGAAAGCTATTGTGATCTTAAAGCTAGAAGAGTTTTTGTATTGGAATAAATGAGTAATACTGATGAAAAAGAGAAGAGCAGCTCAGACCGGAAATCTGGTTCAACTATTTCAACATTGAAATTAAAAAAAAAAAAAAAAAAACTTTGGAGGTTAAATACAGGAAGTGAGAAACATCCCCAGCTTACATATTTACAGTGACTATAGAGTTAGTGCCTCTCTAACCACTAGGTCTGAAAAATTTTAACTACAAGTTATATTTCTTAAATGATACAGAACTATTAAAAGTACCAGTTTTTTCCTTTATTGAAATTACTGTTACATTTTAAGCAAAAATTATGATCACAATCAGCATTGAGAATTTGTACCTGTGCATGATGCATCCTGATTCTCATTATTTTCTATTCCTGATTTCCCTACCTCTGCACCCCTTATACACATAATTTTTGTTTTCATTTTTTAAATTTTTACCACGAATTTTTTGTTTTCTTTTTTTACTAGCAAAAAAGCTTCTTTAATGTGTGTCTGTCAAAGACATTTTTTACTTCACAAAAGTTGTAGAGTTTGTCATAATGGTGTTGATATCATTCCCTTTTATTCTTTTAGTATTTCTAGACTCTTTGATAAATTCACCTATCTTATTCCTGATCCCGGTAAGTTGTATGTTTTCTATACGTCCTTCCCTCTCCTTCAGTGTCTCTAAATTATACATACTTAACATTTTGTTACCTCATAGCTTGTTGAGGCTCTTTTCTATTTACTCCTTCTTTCTTTTCTATACATCAGTCTGAGTAATAGTAATTGGGATTTATTGAACATTAATATATAATTGACTTTGTTTTAAACTGTTTCAACAATTTTAACTTCTTTTTTTGGTTTGTTTTCTTGTTTTGTTTTGAGACAGGGTCTTGCTTTGTAGTTCAGGCTGGCCCTGAGCTCAGCCTCAAACTCACATCACAGAAATCCTCCTGCCTCTGCCTCCCGAGTGCTGGGATTACAGGTGTGAGCCACCATGCCCGGCACTGTGGTATGTGGTACTGGTTGCTGCTGGGCGTGAGTCTCCACATCCAGTATTGTATGTGGTTACCAGGGATCAAACCCGGGTCCTTACACTTACAAGACAGGCTCTGGAACCACTGAGCTAAATCCCCGGCCCACAGTTTTAACTTCTTTAGTGCCAAAAACTATTTTAACCATTATTGTTTTACTGAAATGGAACTAAAATAGAAACAATTGAAATCTCTTGCACAAGAGATTTAGCCAGTGCAAAAATAAATTTGAACCCCATCATGTTGCCTTGACAGTTCATGCTTTTAACAGTTATGTTATGTAGCCTTGCAAACATCAATGGAGAAATATGGTACAAAATGTTTCCCAGGTAAGAAGTTGTAACAGCTGTTCACAGCTCCCAAGTGTGCCTTTAACTTCTACTTGTGAATTATTTCTAATGATGCTACTTTCTTTTGAATGTGCATATACATATCTTCCTGAAGTCCTCAGCAGCACTTCACTCCCTAGCATCTGAGAAAGGACTTCCTTGACCTATTTCTCCCACTTTGGCAAATTCATACACTTCATAGATTTTTACTAATCCAATTAGTTTTTGCCATTCTCAGGTAACATATGAAATTCAAAGTCCTTCCTCTAAGGAAAGTTCCTTCTAGTAAGAAGGGAAGATAGTTAAAATATAATATATATTTAGAAATATTGAAACAATATGAAGAGTAGAGGAATAACTACAAATACTGTGTCCCATACTAATATTACTCTTGAGAGATAACCATGTTAATGGTTTGCTATGCTTCCTCCCCCACTGTATAAAAAAAGATAAGTACACACAACGCAAACAAACATCACACACATATAAACATACACTCAAATGTAATTGAACATATCTCTACAAATATATAAGCAATACATTATTAGGAAAGTGCATCATGCACCTTTCATGTATTTTCTACCTAATTTCCTTATGTTTTAACAATATCTAAGTTATGGCTTGCTTTTATTTTATAAAATTTATAATGTAGGTAGTACTTTGAAATGTTTTATTTTGTTAGTTTATGAAAAAGACAGCTAGCTGGACAATGGAGCTCAGAGAGAGTTTGGTAATCAGCCATATTAATAAGAATTAAAATAAGAATAGACAGTGAACTAGGAATTTGGCCCAAAAATCAAATTCCTCAAACAATGTGGACTTTGGATCCCCTTCTAGAAGAAGTCACAGTTCTTTCCTGTTAAGTTCCTGAATTTTGTGGAACTTTAAAATCAAAATAATCAGATTTTCTCTAAAATCTCAGTTCCCTTTAAACCCTGCATGCTGAGTAATGAGTAACTGGATTAAGGAACTCAAGATCCTACTGGTTATTTTAAATTCATAGACCTACTTGTAAGAGTTGTCCACTAAGCAACTGAGCTATTTCCATGCTCCTTTGGTGCACAAAATGTTCTGAACAGAGGGGCCATGCAGAAATTTTACTTTTTAAATTATTCCCCTGGAGATACCAGGAGTCTTTTTTTTTTTTTTTTCTTTTCACTGGGTTCTTGGGTCTTAGGGTCTTCCTCTAGAGATCTTTATTAGGTTCTTTCTATCTTGAAAACAAATTGTTCAAGAAAAATGCAAAAGGTACCAATATTTTGCATTTATTAAAGGTGGGGGAAAATGCTCTGAACAAGAAATGTCGATCAATTGAAAAGATGCATACTTTATGGGGGGAAAGTGGACCATGAAATAGAAAGCACACTGGCCAACATCTTAATGGCAGCTCTCTTTTGTGTCTCCAACGCCTAGGGCTGATATCAGGTCTAGGCTGTTCTATGAAATACTTGCTTGAGTTCTTGCAAGAATAATTTAAGATAGCACTTTCTGATCAGTTCCAGGTGAAGGGAGTGGTTGCCTGACTTTTGGATCTCTGTCACTGATATGCCACACACACTTATCCAGCCAATCGTCCACAACCTAATGTCCTGTTTTATCTTTATTTCCAATAAAAATTATCTACATTCTTCTTTTCAATTCACGAATTTATTTTTTTTAACTTTGTGAAACCATGAGGTTTGTTTTGAAAGAATTAGCTGTTTCAGCACTACAACCAGCACAACCAGCATTTTTCTGTGTTAATCTATGGATGTTTATGCAAAATCTTTCTTAGAATACATTCCAGTAATTGAAACTGAAGTTTTTTTTAGAATATGCAGAGGTACATTAAATAGAAGCTAGAGAAGAATTTAACTCTTACAATTAGAAATTCATAAGACTCACATTCTCATGGATGTCTTAGTTTCTCAGCTCTTTGTACTTATTTTTTATAAACATATTTTGCAGCATGGAAGGAGACATTCACATTGCTGAGTTGGTACATGTACATTTTATTTCTTAGCTCTTATTCTTGAGAATTCTTTCATGGATAATCACTCTAGCAAAAAGAACTAGACCCTATTTTGTACCACGTTGTTCCAAATGGAGAATTCTGCTCCTCTTCATCAATTTTTCAAGAAAAAAAGACCTTAAAGACCTTTCCTTCTTTGCATTAAGCTTACTGGTTTTCATTGCTCTCTAGGGTTTGCAGGAAGAGCTTAATAGATAAAACTGCTTAGCTGATGTTTGGTCTTTAATCTAGCATAAATAGTTAACAAACAAGAGAAGTATGTTTTTTCAGAAAAGGTTTGTGTGCATGCATACATGTGGAAATGTGTTAACTATATTCAAAAATTGTGAAGATTAAATAGATTTTATATTTCTCAAAACTTGTTATGGTTTGATTCTCTCAATTCTTCTGTGCACATACCTATCAGGGAAGTAGTAACTTCAAATGAGACCTCTAATCCTAACTTTTTGAGGGATCTCTACATTGATCTCTACAGTGGCTGCACTCGTCTACATTCCCACAGACCGTGGAGAAGGGTTCAGTTTTCCTTGCAGCCTCATTAGCATTTCTTTTTAGTTGATTTCCAGTAAACTAAAAAAAAAAATCTCTATGATTGTGCTCATTTTCAATAGTTTTTTGGTCACTGTGCTATGAATGAGTCTTCCTCTCTTGTCTTCATTTCTTCTACTAAGTGATTTCCCTTTTCTCTTGTCATTTGTCTCAGAGAAACAGAAAACATACTTCTTACTTTGTTGTGCAGATATTCTATTTTTTTCAGTTTTGTTCCCCAAAATTTCTCTTTTTTAAAAAAACATTTTTAATATCTTCATAACAACATTTAAATTATGCCTTTGAGAATACTCATCACCCTATAAAATGTTTGTCTAGAAAAGTTTGATTTCATTTTTCCAGGTACCTATAATTACAATTTTAGTATTATAAAATTGTCCTCTGAGTGATAATTACTATTTTGTACCACCAACATGAGTGCATGAAAATGCTGATTCTGTAAAGCTCTTACTAACTGTCTATTCTTAACTTCACTTTCTTTCTTTCTTTTTTTTTTACAAGTCTGTTGAAAGACAAATGGCATTTTATTCTAATGTGAACTTGCATTTTGGAAACTGGTGAGTTGAATAAATTTCTGAATCAATATTTAATTTTATCATAATTAGCCCATGAGTGGTCAGTTTATATACTTTGCTCACATTTCTACTTGAGTGCTTAGGATTTTATAATAATTATATTGCTCTCTATATGTAGTAAATATTAAGGTTTCTATAAAATACTACACATGATCTCAGTTTTGCTTTATTATTTTGCATTTTGTTCATGGTGACATTTGTAATACAGATGTTTTGTACCTTAGGAAATTAATGTATATTAATATCTTCCAGTGTAGCTTCTTTGTATATTTTAAAAGCTTACAAAGTACTTAATTTAAAAAATAAGCAGCCCAGATATTTTGCAATTTAACATTAAAAAATATGAAATATGTCCAAAGATGTACATGGATGCTCTTCCCCATGTTATAATATAAACAAATAAAATAATTTAAATGCCGTATATACATTTAATATACTAACTGCAAGATCCACTGATTAAAAATAATTACCATTATATAATTTATGAGAATCCAGATACACCTGTAAATGTGTGTCATTTGAATTCAGTGTTGACAGAATAATTTCAAAAAGGAAGTAAGATGATGTGCATTTATAATGTATCAATAAAGGCTTGAATCAAAAAAAAAGATACATTGTGGAATGGCAAAATTAATCTTCTTTTTAGTATTTTTTAGCTTTTTAGAATTGTTTTTGGCAACATGAATCTTTATAAGACATATATTTTCTCACATCTTTTTGAAGGTGAGAACATTGAAACATTTGGGTGCAGCAATTTTGATGTTCGCTATATCCAACATGGTGAACAATAGACCTTCTTCAATAGAACTTACTCCTCCTGATTATTTTTTAAAACTATGTAAAACACCAATTAGTCTGGATTTTCTTTTGCATATGGTGTAATATGCAAAAAATTTTACTGTTCTACAATATTTACATTTACAAATGTTCTGTTATTCCGAACAGTTTACTGAATTTTCTATACTTTCACCAATAAATTCTATTTTATTTATTTTATGAGTAGAAGCACGTAGTTCTGTTCAGAAATCACACAGGTCTGTCTGCAGTATATATTCTTTTCTTTGGGACTCTATCTTAACGACAACTAATATCACATTGTTTTAATCAATAAACTTTTAGAATAAAATTGAAAGAATGCAGAAAAATGCCTCTATAATAAATTTTCTCACACATTTTTCACATATTTCTTTGTCCAGATGATATTTTGAATCATCTAAATCCCATTAAGATATTCATTGAAATTTGCATTAAATTGTTATAATATGTATCTTTCCCAGAAGATATTACTTCTATACATGTATTGGGCCTTTATTCATGTGTTGCAGTAAGATTTTATAATTTTAAATATAAATATTTTATGATGTATTATATCCTTTTAAAATATATTTAAAACATATTTTATCATTTTAATATATCATTTTATCATCACTCCTACAATTTGTTTTTATAGGAAGTGGAATATCTTTTTTTGTTCAAATCACAGCACATTGTGATACATATATATTTCATATATAAAATGAAATATATGAATGACTTATAGTAATTTTTAGTAAATTAATTAAGTATAATAGTACAATTTAGGTGTATGTAATAATCACCTATGTCATACGGAATTTGTACTTGTACATCATGCATCTTCTTTTTTTCCCCTTTGTCCTCTCCTTTCAACCATTCTTCCTTTCATGTACAAAAACTTTGTCACCATTTTACACTTTTTCTAATTTTTTCTTCTTCTTTTCTTCCTTCCCCTCCCCTTTCTATAGCTCCCTTCCCTTTTGAACATTTTCTATTTCTCAAATATATTGTGGTTTTTATTTACATTTTCAGTTTCCCACACTAGAGAAAAATGTAATATTTAGTCATGTGTCTTTGATTTCTTCCACTTAAGTGTGCAATCTCTAGGTAGATCCATTTGCCTAGAATTTTTAAGTTTATTCTTCTTTGTAGATGAGTAGTACCCCATTGTATAAAAAAGCACATCACATTCATCTGTCTATTGGTTGATAACAATAGGGTTGTTTCCAAGATTTAGCTATTGTAAAATCTTCTGCTGTACTTAAACATGGGTGTGCAAATATCATTGTGATAGGATGTTTATAATTTGTATGGGAAAATACCAAGAAAGGGAAATGTTAGGGAATAAATATGAGGAGTTGACTATACAATGGACATGAAGATACAAATATAGATATTTGAAAAAATAATGATGAAAATATGACTTATGATAAATTACTAAATTTAAATATTAAATTCAACCATGGGCTTTATGTTAATATATGAAAATGATATTGTTATGGGAAAAATACTGGATATAAATTATAAAATATTCTCCCAACTTGTTATGATATGCCAAATTCATGTTCTGTAGAAACTGAAGAATGAGTTGTAGGAACAATGCAGGTTAAAAATAGGAAATGATTTATTGATAGGAAATCTCCTGAGGGGCAGGAGGGACACCTCACTTTATAGAGGAATTTTTAGGGTGAAACTCACTTGGATACAATGTGGGCTACAGCCATGATCATCCAATAAGGTTATAAGTATATTCGCTTAGGTAATGGTAGTCCAGTTGGAACATAAGTCACATAACAAGTATTTATGGAAATAACAAAGATTCTCTTACAAAGTGGTGGCTCAAGAGGTCCCTGGTCACCCACCAAGGAGGTTAATATCTATCTAGATTTTATTAAGACCAGTGTTTATTCTTTGAAGAAGTATGTAAATCTGGTCATCTTTATCTTGAAGCTTAATTTTCAGCTGATGTGTCATTGGTGCAGCTGTGGTGTGTTTCATCTTTGTCTTGGCCCTCTGGAGAGTGTAACCCAAACTACTGTCTATAATATTTCTACCTAACATATCGACCTATAATAATACAGGACACTAAGTAATCAAAATGAGTAAAAATCATCCAAGCAAGAAAAATATAACTCCCAACCTGTTAGATAGCTGAAACACAATTTTGTGTTCTCTAAAACTGAAGAATGGATTCTAGGAATAATGGAAGTTAAGAGTAGAAAAAAGTTATTGAGAAAGATTGGTTCTGTCTAAGAGAGACATAAAGAACAAAAGAAAGTAAGTTGACTCCCAATCTCACTTTTCAGTGGTGTTTCATAGGGTAAATCCACAAGATGGGGAGGGTATAAAGTGAGACAGAACTAAGAGACTCAGTGGGAAATTATAAAACCGGCACGAGGTGGGACAAACAATGATCAACCAATAAAATTACTTGTATACTCTCTCAGCATATATTGATTAAATGGAGATCAAATGGCGAAAAGTCACATGGGAAGAATTTCTGGAAGGGAAATGGAGTAGAGAGTTTGATGCATATTTATCAGTATCAGTCAGAGTTATTTATCCTCAGGGCAAGTAAATGGGTGCAGTATTTTGCACTTCTCGTAGTGCTAAACCAGAAAATATGTAACAGTTGTCTTTCATACTGACTCTTCCAGGACCAGCCCTGTCTTAACTGCCTGCAAGATATCTAATTAACTTAGCTATCTACAATTAAGACAGCAGGATAGCTAATATCTATTATCTGATAAAAGAGTCATCAAATTTTAAGAATTATATTAAAGCCTTCCTTATACTAATTTCTTTTTAATTTATTTATTAGTAGATGTTTGTACTACATAATGTTGAAATTCCTTAGTTGGAGTTGGTACATGTACATAACTCATTATAATCCCTTTTTTCATCCACTTTCTTTACTGTCTCTCTAATAAATTCCATTTATTATATTTTTCATTACATAACAAAAACCACCTTTTTGTATTTTCAAATATGTAAAATTTTATTTTAACAGATTCTTTATGCTTTCTGTATGATTTTTGTAGAGAAAGAGAAGAGTGCAAACATTATTTGAAGTTTAAGTTCGTGGTAAAGTATAAGAATTTCTAATGATTAAACTAGTTGCAAAGTTAATATTAAAGTAGTTAGTGTGGGTGTATAATAACTTTCTTAGTCATGGGTCAATACAGCACTAGTCAAAGGCCAAATCCATTCTGCTGCTTGTTTTGCACAGAATAGAAGCTATTTTTATTTCACTGTATAAATACTTCGACAAAATCAGGAAATGAATATTGCTCAGTGACACATGAAAATTACATGAAATTAAAATTTCAGGGCCTATAATTAAAACTTCCTTTGGATGAATCTACACTTTATCAACAGGTACAAGGGTAACCAGAAGGAAAAATCAAACTCTCTACCAAGAATATTATTTATAGGAAAGCTATCTTTTATAAATGACTGTGAAATAAATCTTTCTCATATAAAGAAAAAGTGAAATAATTTGCTACTAGGAATATTGAAGAAAATAAAGGAACTCAGGATGCAGTCTATAGGTGGGAAAAAATACCAAATAATAAATAAAACTAGAATCTTATTAATCAAGGCATTATGATTTTCTTCACAAACGTATTTTTTGTCTATAGGCATCCACATTTCTACCAAAGATAATTATAGATTAAATTGGCTGTAAAATATTTCTAGTTTCGTTAAACATAGCCTAATTACTTAGTAGATACAGAAAAATAATTATTATTTTTAAATACAGTATTTTTGGGACTCTTGAGGAATTGTACATTAGACTTTCAAATACTCACGTGGGTAGGAAGACAAACCAAGTGCTCACCACTATATATTGCCAGCAATCATGGTAGTTTTAGGTAAATTTCTATCATCTTGAATTAATCAACATAAAATTCTATTTCTGTGCACACTTTACTTTTATTATTCAGCCTGTAAAACCATGAACCCTTAACAATAGGTAGCTGTGCAGTTTTTCAAGGACCTTTGTTTGTTCCATAAAGTTACCTGTTATACATTTCTTAAAATTATCTAGTCATATCTTCCTCACATTTGCAAATATGGCATTCATGTCAAAACCAATAGTATAACCAATTTTTCCAATTGTGTCCTATTATGAAAAATAAGTTTTTATTGTATCTATAACTTTATGAAGATAGAAATATTTACATATAATTTCTGTGCTAAAGAACAACTTGGATGACTTCTTTGTATAAATTAATAAGGTTATTCTAAAATTCATATTGAAGCAAGGAACCTAGAATGATCAAAGTCATCTTATAAAAGAAAAAGACATTGTGATTCCTAACCAGGAATGAACATCTGCATACAAGGAATAGAATTGAGATTCCAGAAATAAGCACAAAAATTAATGTTCAAATTGTCTTTAACAAGAAAAGTCCATTTTCCTCCTGAATTTGCCTTTCAATATTTGTTTTAGTTTGATATGGATATTGATGAATCTTTCTTTCTTTCTTATTCAACTACATATGTAATAAGTTTTTGTATATATAGATCATCAATTTTGAAATATATTAATTAATTTGTAGTCATTGTCTTCTCAAATATATTTTTATTTCTTTCTCTTATTAATTTTGAGGTTTCATCTGTATAATTGCTTTGTTTAATGGTGTACACAATTCTCAGTTTCATTTTTTTTCTGTTTTTTATTTGTATAACCCATTGCTATATCTTTAAGCTTGCTTATCATTTTTCTACCAATTCAGATCTCCTCTAGTTGATGTACACTAGCGAATTGTTTTTAAATTTCACATTTTCTATTTTTTTATAGTTTCAATCTTATTATTAATAATCTGTTTTTAAGGTAATATTTTCACCATATCTTTTCTTAGTTTTAAAATCACAGTTTCTTATAGTTTTCTAATAATATTTACACTAGCAACATTAATATTTTCTGATAGATTATACATCTGTTTTGTCTCAAGGAAGTTCTTTGGTCTATCTCTTTACCCAGTAAATAAGTGATACTTTATTTGCATGTAACATAAATTTTCATTGTAAACTACACATTGTAGATAATATATTTTTAATTTTTTATTGTCTTTCTTTGTACATTATATATACATCATCACATTCAACATTGAGAGTTTGTACCAGAATATGACACGACTTAATTCTCATTTTTTCCCCTTCCTCCCCCCACCCTGCAACCCCCATCCACTATATACATAAGCTTTGCTTCCTTTTTTTATTACTGTCACATTGTTTTCCCCCTCGTTATTTACCCCTACACGCTCTTTCCTTTTAAATATTTTCTGTTTCACAAATCAAGTATGCATACTACAACTCATTTACAACTTTATTTTCTCATACCAAAGAAAAGATATGATATTTACACATCTGTGACCTATTTATTTCACTTATGAGGATGTCCTCAAGGTACATCCATTTGGGAGAGCATTGTGGCAGGTCAGGATTGGCTTGCTCTGGGTGGAAGGTTAGGAAGCTTAGGGATAACCTACTCTTTGGTGCACAGGAAATGAAGCCATTTTGGATCTGCCACCCTTTAGGGGCCCTTTTGCAGGGTGATGACTGTACAACTCCTCTCCCTTCACCCTTTTCCCCACACTATATAGTCTCTGACATTATTTCTCAGAGAGGCCTAATTTTTTGTACAGTCGCGATCACCATGAAATGACTAGGACTTTTATACAGATCTTTTCCTCTCTTTTTGGAGTACACTAATCTGTTAAACTCCTAACAATTGCCCACGAATTGTTATCAAAAATGTCAGGGGATGTAAGTTGTTGCATACTACGTTAGATAAAATTCTGTATGGGTATTTGTAGGTATAGTCCTGTTACTGAAGTCAGTGTGTGATTTTTGTTCTCATCTCTAGAGGATTTCTCCTATCTTATTTCTAATTCTTTCTTCTAAACTATAGTTAGTTTAGCTATTATCTTAACTCACTTCTCAGGTTCTTTTCACCACAATTATTGGATAAACACATTTGCAGTGATCAAAAGTTAAAGATAGCCTCAGCTTGCAACTACCAGAGAAAATCCAGTCCTATGAGTTGGAGTCAATGTAATCAGGACGCTAGTGTTCTCATTATGCTGTGGCCAAGGTGGAGATTTCATTCCATGAGTGGCGGCTACATGAAATAAGGAACATTTCCTCACCATCACATTTGCTTGTCAATTAGCCTCACCAATAAGTATTTGGAAGCAGTGTGAGATACACTGATGCTCTTCTTCCCAGAAGAAAGAATTATACCTGAGAACCTGTGGAAGAAGACATTATTTGTTTATAGCTATAGTATCCTGGAGTTGAGGTAGGAATTGGGACAGAGAAATGTATAGTCCTGTTACTTGGTACCACTAAGATACATCTCCATCTTGGTCTGGGCATTTTCGATCTCTGATATTCTTTTCTTTTTAAATTTGAATCTTTGTTGATACGTTATATATACACATGGTGATCACAGTCAACTTTGAGAATTTGTATCAGTATATGACATGACTTCTCATTTTTCCCATTCCCTTTCCCATCCCCTGCATACATAAGCACTCCACCCCCTGTATATATAAGCTTTAGTTCCTTTTTTATTACCATCACATTATTTTCCCCTCACTACATACTCTAACACCCCACTTCCTTTTGAATATTTTCTGCTTCACAGTATCACTATATACACTAGAACTCATTTACATCTTCATTTTCCCATAGCAGAGAAAAGATATAGTATTTACACAACTGTGACCTATTTAAGACTGCTCATGTTCCCGCTAGGTTTTATTTGGGGGAAAACATGGCAGTCACTTGAGAAATAGTATTCCTCCCATTTATCCCAATAATAAAAACTTTGATAATTACTTTGCTGAAAGCAATCAAGATAGACATCTCTTTTTCAGCATTTAAGAGCAAAAAAGAACCTTAGAACACTCTAAATAGAAGTATCAGTTTTATTATCTGTTGTCCCCATCTCTACTTTGCATACTCAGAGCCACATGCATTGATTTTTAACTGCTTATTTCCTTTGTTTCACTTAGACCCTTGGGGACATCTTTTTACTTTTTTTTTTCTGTGTATGTGACAAGATCTCTCTGTGTAGTTCAGTTGGCCCTGACCTCACTACGTAGACAACACTCGCCTTGAACTCTTGGAAATCCTCCTGCCTCTGCCTACTAGGTGCTGGGATTATGGACATGCACCATCATGTCTGACATTCTTTAGTCCTTTTTTGTGGGGGCATGGTTTTAAATAACTTGAATTTCTGTTTGGGCAAATGAGGAATAAATTCTAATTTGATCTAGAAGAGAAGAGAGGAGGCCCCGAGATTCACTCAAAGTAGAGGCTTTAGCTCTTATATTTAAGGGTGACAATTCTTGGTATAAGTGAGGTCAGTTGAAGAATAAAATTGCAAACAAATATGGCTGACTATCCTAGAACAATGTAGCTACTTGAGAAAGTAATTCACTAAGAGCACCTACAAATAAAAGACCATCTAGAGGATAGCTGATGAGACTTTGAGTGCAAAATGTTGCAGGCCTAGGCCAGAGAAACACCAGACGAGCTTTTCTTGAAGAGTGAGCAAACTAAACAAAGCATCAGGGAGAAAGAAAAAACATAGTTGCAAAAAGGCACGTTAAGATCTAGGTCTGTTCTGTAAGGTGGCTAGCAAGAGGCTCTCTGTTAGTCCCCCACGTGTGCAACCACAGAGGATGCTCAGCTTCCCACACATCGTCACTGAGCCACGTGAACCTGGAGCAGGGCCCCAAGTTTACCTTAGGCCTTAGCATAAACTCAACCTGATATAAGGCCACCTTAGTGCCAACCACCTAACAGTCATAGCTGAGAGAGCAAGGCTCAGAACCCAGTCCCTTGAGTTACAGCGCGGAGCTGTGCAGCACGGAACTGGGGCGCAGGAAGCCAAATACTGACTTGCTGTTCCCAGCTTCCATTAACTATGTTCATTAACGAACAAAGCAGCTTACCTCATGGCTTGTTCACCAAGACTCTGTTACTGGTTGTGTGGGACTGTAGGCTCTTTCTAGGAATTCTTTCTACGCTCTTGTCCTGTACAAAGAATTGGATAATACAAATGAAAAAAATGTCAAGGTTCATTCAAAATAAGGAAATAAGTATCCTCTACAAAATGCGAGTGAGTCAGTTAAATGTAGGAAAAGAAGTAAACTCTACAGAGTGACTGGGGCACTGGAAGACAGACAGAAAGAGATCACATCAGTCTTGAGATTAATATACAGTGTCTTTTGTATGCTCCCATTCTTTAGGGTCACCCTATCAAAATTTGCTTTATTTTTCACCAGAAAAAGCAAAGACAGCGCTTTCTGATTTGTCCTAGTTTCATAGGCTGGGAACTGTTTTTCTATGAAAATGTCCTGGATCTTCCTGATTGAAAAGTCACATCCACTTACTCAACTGGCTTGCCTGCCCCAATGTCTTCTTATCTGGGGTTTCTTTTGTGCCCTTTAGGGTGCCTTGCCTAAAGCCAACAGAAAAATTAATTTTTGAGAATATTTTGCTATGGAGGTTAAGCTGGTATTGAATTCGCTGTTGCTCAGGCTGGCCTTAAACTCTGATAATGCTCATCCCTAACTTCCCAAATTCTGGCATTAAGTGCACCTACCATCATAGGCAGTCTGAAAATATGAAATGGGAGATTTCTCAAGTAAACCATTCATTTACAAATTCCCCCTTTTGAGTAGTGTGATGATACCTCATCTATCTGCTCCATCCCATCTTACATATGAATAATTCCTTTGTCTACCATGCCCACACTGTGTGTGTTACACACCTGCTCCTTACCTCAGTTATCAGATCAAATGTTTCATTATATAACAGTGCTTATGTACAAGTAATCCTTATTTTACTTAATAATAGTACCATAGCAAAAGAATAGTGCTGCAAAAGGAGCTCTGGGACATAATGCATGAAAAGACAAATTAACGTTGGTACTATGTGACAAAGTTTAAAGTATATAGGAAAATGCACCAATAAAAGCAATTTTAAAAAATATATAAGAAAAATCAGAGCAGATATATGGTTCAGTACTGTCTGTAGGCATCCCCTGGGGATCTTGGAACAAATGTTCTAGGAATGAGTCTGGCTTGCTTGGCTCCTTGCCTTTATAAATAATACTATTTAAACCTAAATCACAAAGTTATAACAAAAACAGCTTTTAATTGGAAAGTTAGAGGGAAGATAGAAAATAGCTCCAGCTTAACTAGCTGGAGGGGGCATCATCTGATACAGAGGTTCACAGTGGTCTGCCTACAGAGTTGAGGGGGCAGGTTTTAAGAATTAGTTGGTGGCTGAGGACTAGTTGTTCATTATCTCAGTCCTGATTTTACATTACCTCAGTCCTGGAGTCACACTTCTGGTATTTTATGGCTGAGGTATAGTTCTATTTCCAGATGAACTCAAGTCCATGACAATAGCTGAAGATTTTTCAACCTCAGTTGGATATCCCTGGAAATTGTCCATGCTGGTACCTTTAATTTAAAAGAGTTGAGATTTTATAAATTCAGGACAAATCAATTTTTTGTCAATTCTTACACAGATACTCAGTACACAACTAAATTTATCTATCTGTGAAACAGAGAAGGAATCCAAGCCTTGATTTAGAGGAAGAAAGGATACAATGAAAGTGTCAGGTTTGTTCTTTACTTACTATTGGACACCTGTAGGCCCAGTTGAGGACTCATAGTTTGTAACAAGAATATCTTTGAAATGTTTGACTGTCACGGGAGAAAAAACAAATCATGGTCTTAATGAGCAGAAAGTAAAATCCTAGGATTCTGTTTGTTTTCTCAACCATATCTTGATCTCTGTTATTCTTTTTTTAAACATTGATTTTATTGGTACATTTTGTATACATATTATGTTCACAATTGACATTGAGAATTTGTAGCCATACCTGCCAAGACTTAATTCTCATTTTTCCCATTCCCCTGCCCTCCCTGCAACCCCTATTTCCTATATACATAAACTTTGTTTAGTTTTTTTAACCATAATTAAAAAATTTCCTATTATTCTTTTACAAATAACCTGAGATAGGTGTACGAAATGGGTCTCTATTTATTCCTTGGATGGATGGCTCTTTAGTGTATGTTGAGAATGAAGTTTTTGTGGTTCCTCACCAACATTTTGAGCTTTAAATGGGGCCTGGACTCTCCCTTCACATTTAGAGAATATTTCCTTAATCTAAAGTTTGAAACCACATGCTTGTGTGGATTTTATCTACAGTTCAATGATTAAGAAATTGAAGAATAATCACATCATCTTTGCTTTTCAAGTAGCACCCCAGATGTCTGTGTCTAACTTACTAATGACTTTTTACATAACAATAAAACCATATTGTAGATAAGGGGAAGATTATTCTAGTGGTCTTTGTTCAAACACATTTCATTACTGCTTACCCTAGGAACATTTCTAAAGCTTTATATATTTAGCATCTTTTGTGTAATACTGTAAAAACTGTTTCGTAGCTGAGTAATACTTCTTCATACAAAAGGATCCTCTAATATCTTTGAATTTCAGTTTCCATAAAGGTGAAATAAAGAACTTGATATAAATTAAGGTTTTTTTCCATCTAAAATTCCTACAGCATTTATTTTAGTACCAAAAGAAAATATAAAAGATTAAACACCTCAGAATAGGTCATAAATTCAATGAAGAGAGAAATGACAGAATTATTTTTTGATTTATGTCAAACAAACTGGAATAACTAGTTATGCATAAGTGATCTGTGTTTTGCACAACATAAAACAGAGAAACTGACTATTGATTTTTCCCAAGCAAGGCCTTTTTATCATGAGGAGGTTATCCAGATACATATATATCTATAATTATTCAGTTGAAGAAAGAAATAAAACTCATGCTCCACTGGCATTTACTTGTGATTATTTTATTTTTACTAAGTAAATACTGCTGATTTGTGCTTTTTGTAATATATGGAATCTTTTCTACATTCTAACTACAAATCTCAATGTTTCTTTGAATTAAATTTAAGTTAATTTTATTCTATATTAAATTCTTTTATTTATAAGTGTTCTCTGTGGCTATTATCAAATTCACCTGTAACATTTTTAACCAAGGAGGTTAATAATGGAAAAACCTTAATGATTAAAATATATGTCTCAGACTGGGTATCAGAGTTCCCTTAAAGTGATTCCTTCCATATAAATGAATATGAAAATAGAATTTTAAAGAGAAACATAGAGCTTAATTATTACTTAGTTTGTAATATAAGGTCATTATTTCTATACGCAGATGTTACTGTGTACCATTAGTGTAATAATTTAGAACATAGTTAAGTTTTCTTACAAATTCCATAATTTCCAAAATAGTGTAATTTATTCTTATGATTCCAGAGCTCCAGATGGAAGTGTATCCTGTGTTTTCTGATATTTTGAAATAGGAATAGGATTGCTTCTCATAAGAAAAATACCTAATGAGATTGATCTTGCTTTTAGATGTATTTGATTTTTTTAACTTGTACTTGCAAAATAATGACTAACCACATCATTTTTCTCATGCAAGACTCCTAGTTTCAGCTCCAACAAGTAAAGAACTTGAAAGTCATCATTCCTCCCCTTATATTAAAGAAAGCTGCCACAAAGACTTCTGTTCTACTCACTGTAGAACTGAGATTATAAGACAAAGCAGATATTCCACTTTTGAAGAGGTAGGTGAATCAAAGTGTCTGAACCACGATCTGTTTATGAACGAAGTACCTATTTTAAATTTATAAAATATTCTATCTAACAACAACAGAAAAGGTTTTCTTCTCAAACTTGCATAGAACACTTAGCAAGATTAATCATATTGTGGGCATAATAAAGTGTGTCAGGATGCATTTATTAAGAAATTACTCATAAAAATTATGCTTTCAGAATACCATGAAATAAAACTTAACAGAAATATAATATGGAAATTAAACAGAGTATTTCTACATATTATGCATGGATAAAGATGACATTTTAAATTAAAGAAAAATAAAAGTACAAATCATGTGCAGGATGCAGCAAAACCAGCAGTTAGAGTAGAAGTTGCAGCAGTAAGTTAAAGTATTTTTAAAATAACTGAAATCAATAATATCAGCCTCAACTTCAGAAATCCAGAGCAAGAAGACAATTTAAGGCAAAAACTCGCAGAAAAGATTAATAAGATCTGGACCAAAAAATCAATAATTTGAAACTAGAAAAGCAACAGAGTCAGTGAAGCCAAACCAAGTTCTCCAGAAATATCAATAAAATAGTATATTTCTAGCTAGATTAGCCCACATAAAAATAAGGAAAGCATAAATAACCAATATTAAGTGAAAAAGGTCTCAGGGCAACATATCCTATGGACAGTAAATGTAAAATAAGTGGTAATGCATATTTGATTGGCGTCTACACATTTGGCAGTATAGATAAACAAATTCCTCGAAAGGCCTATAATAAAACTCACACAAAGAGAAGTTGATAAACAAAATAGGGTCTATGTGTATTTGAAAAATTAAATTAATAGTTAATAACCTTCCAGAAATCCCTGTAAACTTCAGATAGTTTCGGTTGTGAATTTTATCAAACATTTTATAAGGTAATGATAATAACAATATATTCCAGAAAAAGAAAGTATAGCTGATTCTTGGAAACAGGACAAATGTCCATAAATTGGAGACTGGATAAAGAAGATATGGGGTTTTGTTTGTTTGTTTGTTTGTTTTGTTTTTTAGGGTTTTTTCTGAGACAGGGTCTCACTTTGTAGTTCAGGCTGGCCCTGAGCTCAGCCTCAAACTCACATCACAGTAATCCTCCTGCCTCTGCCTCCCTAGTGCTGGGATTACAGGCTACAGGCGTGAGCCACCATGCCCGGCACTGTGGTATGTGGTACTGGTTGCTGCTGGGTGTGGGTCTCCACGCCCAGTATTGTATGTGGTTACCAAGGATCGAACCCAGGTCCTTGAGATTCCAAGACAGGTGCCAGAACCACTGAGCTATATCCCCGGCCAATTTTTTTTTTTAATAAAATGATGTATTACTCAGCCAAATGATAAATTAGAGATATTTATACCTAAATGGATTTACCTTGAGGATTTATTTGTAAGTGAAATGAATAGGACACAGATGTGTAAATATAGTTATCATCTCTCTAATAGGAGAAACTAGTGATCGTACAAATGAGGTCCAGAGTATATGATAGCTATTGTGAAACAGAAAAAAAATGTGCAAGGGGAAAAGGGAAAGAGGGAGGTAGGGGAAAGTAAAGAAGTGAAAGAGAAAAATTGATGATTAAAGCAGAATAATGGAAATAAAGCTTATATGTATAATGGCTGAGGAGTTTAGAGAGTGCAGGTGAATGGGAAAAAATGAAAATTAAGATGTGTCATGTACAGGGTTTTGCTTTATAGTTCAGGCTGGCCCTGAGCTCACTATGTAGCCCAGGTGAGCCTGAAACTCACAGCAGTCCTCCTGCCTCTGCCTCCGAGTGCTGAGATCACAGTTGTGAACCACATGCCCAACACTGTGGTATGTGGTGCTGATTGCTGGTGGGTGTGTGTCACTATGCCAGGCATTGTGGTATGTGGTTTCCAGGGATTGAATCCGAGTCCTTGCACTTGCAAGGTAGACACTGAAACTACTGAGCTAAATCCCCAGCCGAGGTTCAAATTCTTAATGATTGTTCCTTTCCTACTTTTCACACAAGCCATATATATTTATTACTCTGGTATCCCATGGGGAACTCATTACATCTTGCATAAAGCTTTTGACACTGTGGTAAGTATATTATATATCATCTGTCTCAAAATCTGAAATAATTGCTTTTGGCAGCCCATTCTTACCTGTAGGATCATCACATTACACACCTCAACAATAAGAAATCAATAAATACATTTTGTCATAAAACAGATAAAAAGAAAAAATATGTTGTCAATGATACAAAAAATGTATTTGAAGATATCTAATACCTATGCATGACTGAAAGTTCTCAATAAATTAGAATGAAAGGTTAATTTCCTTAGACTGACAAGGAGTATCTGTATAAAGACTACCAAATATCAAAAGGGTAAGAAACTAGATATTTACCCCTTAAGTATGGGAACAAGCTTCTCATCATTACTGTTTGACATCATACTTTAAGTCTTAGCTACAGAAATAAAACAAGAAGATAAAAATAAATATAAAAAAAGAAGCATAGATGAGGAGTTGAGAAATATAACTGTTACACAGATGACAGAAATATCTATGTGGAAAGTATCAATGAATAAACAACAATAAATCAGTGAACTTAGTAAGGTCATATGTTATAAAGTTAGGGTAGAAATCAGTTTCTTAACTATACGCTAGTAATAAAAAACTAGATCATCATATTTGGAAAAATATGACTTAAAGTTTCAACATCTTTCCACATAAAATACTTAAAGTAAACTTCTAACAAAATGTGTGAAGATTCTTTGTGTAAAAATCAATAAAATTGTGTTAAAATTTAACGTCTACATAAAAAGTAAACTATTTAATATTTATAAATTAATGACTCAATATTGTTCATAATCAATTGTTTCAGCTTTGTAGATTTAGTTCAATTTCAATCGACAACCCAGTAGGCTATTTTGTTTCATTAAAAGATTATAAAGTTTATATAAAAAATCAGATGTAGGTTCACCAATATATTGCTGAAGAAAAGCAACATTGAAGGACGCATAATCTCCATTTTAAAGATTTATTAAAAGGATACTGAATGCAAAAAGTGATGATATTGGGAAAAGGATAGCCACATATATCAGTAGAGCATAATACTAATTCCGGAAATAGACCATATTGGAATAACCAGTTGGTGGTTGACAAGAAATAAAGGTAATTAGATGAAGAAATGATAGCCTTTTTCAACAAATGGTTCTGGAATAACATGCGTTCTTAGGCAAACAAAACTATTGTGTGTATATATATATATATATCCTGAATGAAAGAATCATTGTTCTAAATATGAAGGCAAAATGACACGTTTTCTTGAATAAGATATAGGAGAAAATTTCTATGACCGTGTATTTGTTGATAAATTTAAAAATTCAACACTGAAATAAAAATCTTCTGCATTATTAAAGGCAGTGTTTCTGAGTTTGGTGATACATGCCCATAATACAGCACTTGAGAGGCTGAGACACAATGATCACTATGAGTTCAATGCCAACCTTGGATATGTAATTCACAAGGCCAGCCTGAATGACATAGCAAAACTCTGCCTCAAAGAGAAAATGAAAAATAAAAACAGACAATATTAACAGAACAAAATCATAAAATGTCAACTCTGATAAAGTATTTACATGCTTAGCTGATAAAAGTTTTATATAGTAAACATGCAAAAGATTTATAATGGAAAAATGAGATATATAAACAACCAAAGAGAAATGACTGAGTAATATGAACAGGCACTTTGTCAGAGATGTGCAAGTAAAAATTACATATATTAAAATGCCAAACATCAGTTATTAGTAAAACTTGAATACTAAAATAATGATATACCATTGTGTTTCAGTGAAAATGGTTAAAATCTCAAAACTGTCAATACTAACTGAAGTACATAGAAGGATAGAAACTGACTTTTTTTTGTAGAGGGAATGTGAAATGTTATAGACATTTTAAAAACTAGTTTGACACTCTTTTCTAAAGTTCAGTACAGTTTTACTATATGATACACAAATTACATTCCTAAACAACAGATTAATTTGACAAACGATGTCCACAACAGATTCTCATGTAAGGCTAGAGTTACTTTCTTCATAATCACCAAAAATTGAAGCTTGCAATACAATACCTTAAACAGGTGAATTAACAAATCTGGTGTATACCTATATTGGAATATTTCTCAATAAAAAATCATAACCTATTAAAGTGTGAAGAAAGCATGAGGAAATGTTACATATATATATTGGTAAGTGAAAGAATCCTTTCTCTAAATGATAAATTCTGTGTGATTGCAATTTTATGACATTCTGACAAGTACAAATGATAGAGCTGCTAAAGAGATCCATGGCTATTAGAGGTTAATAGTTTAGAATTTATTAGTTCAAACACAGGCACTTTTAGGGCAATGAAACCATTTTGTTTCATATTGTAAAGGTTAATGCACAATATTAAGTAGCTACCAAAACAAATACAACCCCCTAGCACAAAGTATAGGCTCTCATATATGCATTCCATAATTTAATGCAGAATATGATAAAATAATCTAAATATATTGCGAATGTATCCAGATATAACACTTTAAAGGCATGGGAGAAAAAAATTGCTGACCTAAGTCAATGAAAATGTGTTCAGTTGGTATGACAAAAACCAAAGGAACTGAATCTAATAAACTCTACTTAATAAGGAGGTTTTTCAATAAGATGTGATGATCAATGCTGATACTGCAATACACATACACCAGAATAAATAATTAATTAAATTGAAGATGGTAGTTACATTTCTCAGTGTTGGAGTGGAAATTTATATTTAAGCATGAAAGGAGTCTAGTGAATTAATTAAAGCTGGATATATCAGTAGTTAATATGGCTACAGTATTTTACATGTATTAACTGCATGCAATATTACAGTATTATACATGCAATAGATACACTATAATATATCAATTTAAATTAAGTTAATCACATATTTTGGGTTTTTTTAGTTATTAGAACCTATAGTTAACAATATCTTAGTAGTAATGAGCACAAAGAAATCTTTATTTTTAAAACCATTTCCTAAAAATTCTTTGTTTATTTACTGTACCACTCTGTATGGCTTATGTACAGGTATCTGCCCAAAGCTTCATGTGCTCATAGGTGGGGTTTTTCAGAGGTGGATGTATCTATAGTGCATGATGGTGTGATTAAATATGTGATGTTAAGATCAAACGTATGTGATTAATGAATTAGTCCACTGATTGGTTCAGTAAGATTCTGGGTAAGATTAAAGGTGCCCCACCCTGGGTGTGAGTACTATTCACCAGTAGTCTGGATGGAATATGGAGGACATAAAGAGGGTTGGTGCTTGTTATTTTTGGCCTACTACTTCACTACTTTGCTTCCTGCCTTCTGCCTTCCATGAACTGTTGCCCTTCTGGTGTGCCATCCTGCCTTGGGGTCAGGTGGCTGTGAACTGAAGTCTTGACAAACTGTGAGCTAAGTACATATTTCCCTTTTTAACTTTTGATGTCAATATTTTAACTCAGCAGTGAGGAAAAGTAAATAAGACATATTTTGATGTAAAATGTTGGTAATAGGGAGATCTTGGTATGTAATATATAGCTAGTCTCTGCATGATCTTTGTCCTGTTTTCTATGATTCTGTAAGTTCAAAAGTATTTTAAGTAGTTATCCTTTAAAAAAAAAAGTCTGTTCCAGGAAAATAGGACAAGTTTCCCTAAGTACATGAATAGTCAAATTTATATACTCCCCAATGACAGTAATCAAATCATTAAATATATTTTATTTGATTTGCTATACTTTTAAGGCTTTTGGAATACATGCCATAGGACAAGTGATAGATGTTGCAGATGTTCATGAAGTTTTCAATATTTCTCTAACTCACTAACTGCCACTGGCAGGTGCTGACATAAACTGGCTGCTGCTGATGCCAGAAGGTCTTATATTCTACGGGTAAAAATAATGAGTCTTATTCCCTAACGATTAAAAAGTGAAGAGCATTACTAAATAATTATTATTTTTAATTGAAATCTTTATTGGTACATTAAATATACACATCATGACTGCACTCCATAATGGGGATCTGTTACAGTATAAGAAACAACTTAATTCACATTTTTCCCATAGCCCTACCCACCCTACCACTCCCCTATATACATAAAATGTGTTTCCTTTCCTTTTTGTTATAATCTTATTATTTTCCCCCTTCACCCTATTTCACTTTGAGTATTTTCTATTTCATAATACATAACATACAATTCTAGTACTCATTTACATCTTTATTTTCTCATACCAGAGAAAAGATGCAATATTTACCTGTGACCTATTTATTTCACTTATGAGGATATCCTCAAGGTATGTCCATTTAAGTATGAACGATTCAAACTTATCATTTTTATGGCAGAGTAATATTCCATTCTATAGAAGAACCACAGCTTTTTTATCCAGTGTCCAGTTGATGGATATATGAGTTGTTTCCAAGATTTAGCATCACAAATTGAGCTGCTCTAAACATGGGTGCACATATGTCACTGTGCACTGAATCTTTTAATTCTTGTGTGTATATACCTAGCAGAGCGATGGCCAAGTCAAATGGGACCTCTAATCCTAGATTTTTGAGGAATCTCCAAACTGATCAACACAGGGATGGTACAAGTCTACAGTCCCACCAACAGTGGAGAAGGGTTCCTTCTTCGCTGCAGCTTAGCCAACATTTGTTGCTGGCTAATTTAGAAATGGCAGCCATTCTATGTGGAGTGAGATGAAATTTCAGTATTATTTTCATCTGCATCTCTCGAATGACTAATGATGTTGAGCATTTCTTCATATGCTTCTTAGCTGCTCTTACTTCTTCCTCTGAAAAATATCTGTTCATTTCAGATGCCCATTTTTGAATTGGGTCATTAAATTTGAGTGGGCTGATTTTTTTGAGCTCTTTATATATTCTAGATAGTAACCCTTTGTCTGAGGAACAAATGATGAAGATTTTTTTCCCATACTGTTGATTGCCTTTTTGCTCTCTTTGTGGTTTCCTTTGCTGCACAGAAGCTTTATAAAAGAATGAGGTCCCATTTGCTGATTTCTTCTGCCAATTCCTGTGCTATAGAGGTTTTGTTCAAGAAGTCTTTCCCTATGCCATTGTCTTCAAGAGTTTTACCTAACTTGTTTTGCAGCAGGTTTAAAGTTTCTGTTTTAATATTTAGTTCTCTTATCCACTTCAATTTTAGCTTGGCACACGGTGAAAGATCTAGATCTAGTTTTAGTCTTTGGAAGGTTAAAGCCCAGTTTTTCCAGCATCACTTGTTAAAGAGGCTATCTTTCCTCCATCGAGGATTTTTGGTTCCTTTGTCAAAGATGAGGTGGCTCAGGGTATCTGGAGTAGTTTCTGGATCTTCTAGTCTACTCCATTGATCCTCAGGTCTGTTACTTTGTCAGTACCACGCAGTTTTTATCACAGTGGCTTTATAGTATAGTTTCAGGTTTAGAGTTGTTATACCCCCCACCATGTTCCTGTTGCTTAGAATTGCTTTTGCTATTCTAGGTCTTTTGTGATTCCAGATGAAAGTTCGGATTTTTTTTTCCTCTAGATCTGTGAAATATGCTGTTGGGATTTGAATCGGGATTGCGTTGAATCTGTATAGTAGTTTTGGGAGTATAGCCATTTTAATGACATTGGTTCTTTCTACCCAGGAGTAAGGTATGTCTTTCCATTTTTTGATATCATCTTCTATTTTCTTTTTCAGAGTGCCATAGTTTTCAGAGTAGCGGTCTTTCACCACCTTTGTTAGTTTGATTCCTACATATTTTATTTTGGGGGTACTATTGTGAAAGGGACTGACTCCCCAATTTCTATCTCAGTGGGTCTACTGGTTGCGTATACAAACACTATTGATCTTTGAACATTGACTTGTAACCAGCTACATGGCTAAATTTGGCAATTAGGCCCAGCAGTTTTTTAATTGAGTTTTTAGGATCCTCTAGATAGAGTATCATGTCATCAGCAAATAATGACAATTTAACTTTTTCTTTTCCTATCTTTATTCCTTTTATTTCTTTCTCTTGCCTAAGTGGTATGGCTAATATTTCCAGAACAATATTAAACGGAAGTGGTGAGAGAGGGCATCCTTCCTGATCTTAGTGTTAAAGGTTTCAATTTTTGACCATTTAGTATGATGCTGGCTGATGGTTTCTCATAGATAGCTTTTATTAGTTTGAGATAGAGACCATCTTCTTTAGGGTTTTGAACATAAATGGGTGTTGTATTTTGTCAAACGCTTTTTCTGCATCAACTGAGATGACCATAAGGATTTTGTACTTGAGCTTGTTAGTACAGTGTATAACATTCATTGATTTACATATGTTGAACCATCCTTGCATACCCAGGATGAGTCCAGTTTGGTCAGGGTGTATAATCTTTTTGATAATTCTCTGTATTCTGTTTGCTAGTATCTAACTGAGGATTTTTATATCGATCTACATTAGGGATATTGGCCTGTAGTTCTCTTTTTTGATTGGGTCTTTCTCTGCTTTTGGAATCAGGGTAATGGTTGCTTCAAGGAATGAGTTTGGCAGTACTGCTTCCTTTCAATTTCATTAAAGAGTTTAAGAAGTAGAGGGACTAACTCTTCTTTAAACGTTTTATAAAATTCAGCAGTAAAACCATCAGGTCCAGGGCTTTTCTTTGTTGGCAAGTTTTTAATTACATTTTCAATTTCACAGATTGATATTGGGGTATTTAACATTTCTATATCTTCTTTATTCAGCTTTTGGAGTTCATATGTGTCTATAAATCTATGCATATCTTCTACACTTTCCATTGTATTAAAGTATGAATTTTCAAAGGAGGTGTTTATTATCCTCTGGACTTCCTCTGGATCTGTTGTAATTTCTCCGTTCTCATTCCTAATTGCATAGATGTGAGCCTTTTCCTTCTTTTGTTTAATGAGGTTGGCTAAGGGTCTACCAATTTTGTTTAACTTCTCAAAGAATCAACTTTTCGATTGATTGATTTTTTGAACCGTTCTCTTGGTTTCTATTGCATTAATTTCTGCCCTGATCTTTATAATTTCTTGCCTAGTGTGAGCTTTGAGTTTGTCTTGCTCCTCTCTTTCTAGTTGCTTGAGGTTCAGCATTAAACAGTTTATTTGAGTTTGCTCTGTTTTCTGAATGTAGGCCTTCACTGCTATGAATTTTCCTCATAGAACTGCTTTCATTGTGTTCCATAAATTTCTACATGTTTTATTGGGGTTATCGTTTAGTTGTAAGAACTGTTCAATTTCTCTAATTTCTTCTGTGACTCATTGGTTGGTCAGCAGAGTGTTGTTCAGTTTCCATGTGTTTGCGAGGATCCTGGGCTTTCCTTTGCTATTCAGCTCCAATTTCAGGGCACTATGGTCCAACAGTATACAAGGGATAACTTCAGTCCCTTTATATTTGCTTAAACCTGTTCTATGGATGAGCACATGGTCTATTTTGAAGAATGATCCATGAGCAGCTGAGAAGAATGTAAATTCTGACGTTGTGGGTGAAATACTCTGTAGGCATCTATTGAGTCCATTTGCTGAAGAGTCTGTTTTGGCTCCAGTATTTCCTTATTGACTTTGTGTCTAGTCGATCTGTCTCTTTGTGACAGTGGGGTATTGAGGTCCCCTACTATTATTGTATTTAAATAATTATTTTTTATATTATGGACACCACAGATTGCTACTTGAAAAGTAATTTATATTCTCTTTTTCTTTATTTAGAATGTTGGTGAACAGAGCAGGGTTCCCTGGAACAAGAAATGATAGGGGACATTTAGTTATATAAATGATTTATGTAAATATTTTCTCGTATTTCTTAGAGTTCTTGAGGACTTCGGTGGGATTTATGTGGGTAAGAGGCCACATATGCGCTTTTTGCCTTGTGTGTATACTGAGCTTTGTTATACTAAGAGGATGTGGTATATAATAGATTAAATGAAAAAATTTCAAGGTCAAACAAAATTTATTCATACAGTTAAACCTGAATTTTTCAACATTTCAAAGATGACATTCTAGAGAAAAGTTAAGACACTTAGGTGTTTTCATTATATTTGTGAAACACTAGTGCTTACTTTACAGTTGTTCAATTATTTTTTTGTATAAATCATCCTCTGTTGGTGTTGCACATCATCATACATTGAAAATACAAGTTAAGAAATCTAAAATATACATAAAAAAGCTAATGTCCCGCCTAGCCTTGGTCATTTTAAATGTGCTTACAACATTCAAGGTAATCTACAGTTCTATAAAATTGTGTAAGGTTCTATTCTTGCACTGATTTTCTTGAGTCTTGATTATTCTACGCCTTGGTGTAGTTTATTCCTTATCATGGTTAAGTGGTGTTTTGTATATTTTGATTATCTGTATGTCAAATTATTTTCCAGGAAACTTGGAAAAATAATTTTTTCCAAATTATTTTTCCTCATTTGGAAAAATTTCTGCCATTATTTCTGTAAACAGCTTTTTCTTAATGACCTTTGGCTGTCTTCTGATTTTTCATTGATTTAAACCACTGCTCTATTATTCTTCACATCATCCAGTAGCTGTTAAATTGATTTTTTTATGGTTCCTTGATAACTTTAAGAAGACTTTCATTGGAGGATTATTTACTGCAAACTTGTCTTCTAGATCTGTAATTCTGTCTTCACATTAGTTGTTTATACTTATATATATATATATATATATATATATATATATATATATGTCTCCCAGTACCTGTTTGAGTTTTCTTCCTGTAATATTGTTGTGTTCTAAGTCAGACATTAAGTGTTTCAATCACTTTCATAAGTTCTTCTTTTATCTATATTTACTCTAGACTTACTAACCATGTCTTTCATTAAAGTTGTCATCTCTTTATTTGTCTGAGAAATTATTTCTGATTTTTTTCTAGATATTCATTCATTTGCTTTGTTACTTCTGTTACCATTTCAGAAAGTTCAGCTGCGTGGTTTCTTACTGATTACTCTTAAGTCTCTTCTGTATTTACTTGGGTAAGCTGGAGGACTGGCATTGTATATTGCTACTATGTTTTTTTCATTTTTTATTAAACATTATTTTCTCCATTGCTACTTGTAAATAGCTTATGGCAGGAAGCTGTCTCATTGCTATTGAGACCTCCTTAGGAAATGACTGCAAATATTTCTTTTTAGATGTAGTAGTCTTCTGGACTTTGAGTCTGTAGCAAGATCTTGCTTCTTCAGTTTATTAGGAATGTAAAGCTGCTACCTAATGGCCTAGCACTCAGTTCTTTGCACTGGACTATGGTAATTTTTACGACCCCCTCCAAACTGTCACAGGACTGACATAAAAGAAGGATCACAGCACCTAATGTCACCTTGGCTAAAGTAGTACAATCAGTGTCCGATTCAGGGCATATCTTTGATGTCACTAGTAGACAGAGCAGGTAGACAGAGCACATGTTCAAGTTGGATGATTCTCTCATGCTTTAGGTTTAGCATGTGGTGTTGGATAATCCCAACAAGCCTGAGAAGGAATAGGGTGCAGTGACATATCTGGTGCTTTAAAACTCACTTTTCAGGCTGATCTTTGCCTCTGTGGATTTGGGACCTTAATTATTACATCTACAATACTCGTTAAGAAAATTACATATCATTACCAAGGAGGATTTATCCCCAGAATACAAGGGTGGTTCAACATATTCATATCAATAAATGTAATACATGACATTAAAAGAACTATAGAGTAAAACCACGTGATTATTGTAATAGATTCAAAAAAACCATTTTAGCTTGAGGATATCCTCAGAAGTGAAATAAATAGGTTACAGATAGGTAAATATCACATCTTTTCTCTGGTATAAGAAAATAAAGATGTAAATGAGTCCTAGAATTGTGTGTTATATATTGTGAAATAGAAAATACTCAAAGTAAAATAGGGTGAAGGGGGAAAATAATGAGATTATAACAAAAAAGAAAGAAAACAAACTTTATGTATATAGGGGGGGTGGTAGGGTGGGTAGGGCTATGGGAAAAAATGAGAATTAAGTTGTGTCTTATACTGGTACAAATCCCCATTATGGAATGCAATTATTATGCATATATTTAATGTACCAATAAAGATTTCAATTAGAATTTTTTTTTAAAAAGCATATGAATGTCCAATACCTCTCTGTCCTTCAGAAATTGATATAGAAGTTCTTTATTTCAATCTGAAAAAAGTCATCTGTGACAAGCCAACAGCCACCATAATATTAAATAGCCAGAAACAGAAATATTTCAATCTAAAATCAAGGACAAGTATTAATACTTTGTGCATATTTCAATAAAAAATACCTTATTTTTAGACTAATACAATATTTGTATAAATTTATTTTCAAACAGACTTGAAGTTTCAAGATAAGTGTAATGACTTTAGAAAACACTGTTATAAAATCAGAGAGAGAAAAATAGTAATAAGGATTTATCATTAGTAATATTTTATTTTATACTCTGAAGAGTAATGTATGAAGGGTATCAACAAGGAAGGAGAATAAGAAGTGTGTTTCATTGGCCACATCACCAACTATTATTTGCTCACATATTTCAGTTTATTCCTTGTCAGTAGTGGTGGGTTATACTGAACAAAACACAAAGTTATTATGAAAAAATGGTAAGGTCTTGCAGTAATTTGAAAAGTCTTACACTAAACTAGAAGCCATGTATACTACAACATGTACTCAAACCTTTTGTGGATCTAAATAGCAATCAGAGTTTCTCCAAAGGAAAATTATTGGGAAATGACATTTACAGTGGGAATACTCATGCCATAATCAACTATGTGTGTAATTCAAGAAGATCTTCCAAAGGGAGTAGGTTTTAAAAGAAAAAAAAGAAAAATTCATGTAACACACTAGGACACAAAGTCCATTGATCTTTGAGACCTGAGGCAGAAGTTTGTATCAGTTTGCTTAAAAATATTTTATCTGAGGGGCCAGGGATATAGCTCAGTGGTTCTGGCGCCTGTCTTGCAAGCGCAAGGACCTGGGTTAAATCCCTGGTAACCACATACAATACTGGGTGTGGAGACTCACCCCAGCAGCGACCAGTACCACACACCACAGTGCCGGGCGTGGTGGATCACGCCTGTAATCCCAGCACTTGGGAGGCTGAGGCAGGAGGATTGCTGTGATGTGCGTTGGAGGCAGAGCTCAGGGCCAGCCTGAACCACAAAGTGAGATCCTGTCTCAAAAAAACTTAAGAAAGAAAATTTTATCTGAATTATTTCATTCTTTAAACATGTTAAGGATAAAGGTTTTACACAAATTTGAGGAAACATATAAGTTCAACAAACCATGGGTTGGATACCAAATGAGTAGAAATATGTCCTTGTCCTATAGAAAGTCTTCAAGAAATTACTTACCTCAGGCAAGCATTTATGAGAATTCTCCTTTCATATCTTCTCATCTCTGTTTTTTCTGTGTCACAAAAAAAAAATTTATGTCATCAACATTCTTTTTAAAGATGGTTTATTGGTACATTTTATATGCACGTCATGATCACATTCAATATTGAGAATTTGTACTAGTACATGACATATCTTGATTCTCATGATTCCCATTCTCCTTCCCTCCCCACAACTCCTGCTCCTATATACATAATCTTTGTTTCCATTTTACCATCAAAAGTTTTTTCCCCTTCTTTACTTATCCCTACATTATTTTCCCTTTTCCTTTTGAATATTTTCTTCCTATTTCACAGTATCTATCATATATTTTGGAACTCATTTACACCTTCAGTTTCTCATACTACACAAACAGTTTATATTTACACATCTGTGTCCTACCTATTTCACTTATGAATAAGCATAAAAATAACTAGCTTTTTTATTCTTCATAAATTTTTTAGAATAATTTAATATAAACTAATGAAAAGATTTAGACAAATACAAGCTAAGAACTTTGACGCTTGTTCATTTCTATGATTTATCCAATCCAACCTATCTAATAATTGTGGAATTTACTACTGTTGACACTAATGGCTGAAGACTGGTAGAGGAGTGGCTATTCACCACCATTACAACTGTTTTGACATATTTTTGTCAAAATTCATTCCATTAGTCCTCCTTCCCCCATTTCATACGGTAAGATTCCATCAAAGCAGAAGTGAAAAACTTTGTTAATATTCTACATTGATGCGAAGTGCAAAGAGTATAAATCTGGATACTTTCCAGGAAAAAATAAAATCCCCTCAAAAATGGAATGAAGTATCACTTGGTTGAGAGGAATTTGTATGAAAAGAAAAAAAAATACTTAATGGACTGCTACTCCCTGTCTTTGTAGAAGAGAGAATCTTTGCTACAATTTACTAGAGTGAGAATTTCAAGTTTTTTTGTTTCCTTTTTCAGTTAAATTTAGTATTTTGAGAATGCAATTACATTAAGGAACTAAAAAGATCTAGGCATAGGTTCTTAAACAATCACTGGAGAAGAAAGTGTTTGTCAAACTGGACATTACAGAGTCTTTGGGCTCAGTTGTGCAGTCAGCCTGGAGGCCAGTAGGCTGTAAGCCCTGTGCAGCTGCAATGGTAGGGGCAGTTGCTCCAACAGGCCCACCTACTCACCAATACAAGCTGACTGGATGTGCTTCTGCAGTTACTGTGGAGAAAGTCAGACTCTGACCTGCTAATCTCAGTCCCTGGGTGCTCTTCTGGTGTGGGCCTGGAGGCCAGTAAGCTCCAACCCCGGTGCAGATTCAGTGGCACATTCACCATTTCCCGAGCCACCCGCTGCTAAACTCAGTCCCTGGGCCCTCTTCCATTGTGGGCCTAGAGGCCAGTAAGCTCCAACCCCGGCGCAGATTTAGTGGCACATTCACCGTTTCGCGAGCCGCCCGGTGCTAACCTCAGTCCCTTGGCGCTCTTCCGGCATGGGCCTGGAGGCCAGTAAGCTCCAACCCTGGCGCAGATTCGGTGGTACAGACTCGGTGCCACAGTCGCCGTTGCCCGAGCCGCCCACTGCTAACCTCAGTCCCTGGGCACTCTTCCGGCGTGGGCCTGGAGGCCAGTAAGCTCCAACCCTAGCGCAGATTCGGAAGCAGTACTCCCAAACTCATTCCTGGAAGCAACCATTACCCAGATTCCAAAAGCAGAGAAAGACCCAACCAAAAAAGAGAACTACAGGCCAATATCTCTAATGAATATCTATGCAAAAATCCTCAATAAGATCCTGGCAAACAGAATACAGAGAATTATCAAAAAGATTATACACCCTGACCAAGTTGGATTCATCCCAGGGATGCAAAGATGGTTCAACATACATAAATCAATAAATGTTATCCATTATATTAACAGGCTAAAGGACAAAAATCATATAGTCATCTCAATTGATGCAGAAAAAGTGTTTGACAAAATACAACACCCATTTATGTTCAAAATTCTACAGAACTTTGGAATACATGGTCTGTATCTCAAACTAATAAAAGCTATCTACGAGAAACCTTCAGCCAGTATCATACTAAATGGTCAAAAATTGAAACCTTTCACACTAAGATTAGGAGCAGGACAAGGGTGTCCTCTCTCACCACTTCTATTCAATATAGTTCTGGAAATATTAGCCATAGCAATTATGCAAGAGAAAGAAATACAAGGAATAAAGATTGGAAAAGAAGAAGTTAAATTGTCATTATTTGCTGACGACATGATACTCTAGCTAGAGGATCCTAAAAACTCAATTAAAAAACTCCTGGACCTAATCGCCAATTTTAGCCATGTAGCTGGTTACAAGGTCACTGTTCAAAAATCAATAGCCTTCGTATACACAGACAGTAGACCCACTGGGATAGAAATTGGAGAATCAGTCCCTTTCACAATAGCAGCCCAAAAAATAAAATACCTAGGAATCAATCTAACAAAGGTGGTGAAAGACCGCTAAACTGAAAACTATAGCCCTCTGAAAAAGGAGATAGAAGATGATATCAAAAAATGGAAAGACATACCTTGCTCCTGGGTAGAAAGAACCAATGTCATCAAAATGGCTATACTCCCAAAACTACTCTACACATTCAATGCAATGCCGATTCAAATCCCAACAGCATATTTCACAGATCTAGAGAAAAAAAATTGAAACTTTCATCTGGAACCACAAAAGACCTAGAATAGCCAAAGCAGTTCTAAACAACAGGGACATGGTGGGGGTTATTCGAACTCCGAACCTGAAATTATACTATAAAGCCACTG
>PVIR01002655.1:0-99700 GCA_004026965.1 Petromus typicus
ACCATTGCTACCAACTCATAACCCTTGGATTCATTCTCTGGATGTTTCCATCAGAAGCTTTAGGGTAAATGCTGTCTCCTGGGCAGAGTGTAAACTCAATCTTATTTTCATGTTTCCATTAATTAATTTTATTTCATCCCTAGAAATAGATATTCCCAAGAGTATTTTAATTCTTGATCTTGATGGAAGTGGTGAGTAATCCTTTAGTTTAATGTCTCAGAAAACTAGAAAAAAAAAAGAGTGTTCTGTTGTACAGTAGGGAGACCGTAGATAATGATAATCTAATGTATATCAAAAAAGCTAGGAGAAGGCCAGGATTTAGCTCAGTGGTTCCAGCATCTGCCTGGTAAGTGCAAGGTCCCAAATTTGATCCTAGTAACAACATACAACAATGCCAGGTGTGGTGGCTCATGCCTATAATCCCAGTGCTCAGGAGGCAGAGGCAGGAGGATTGCCAAAAGTTCAAGACTTGCCTGGGGTACAAAGTGAATTGAGGGCTACATAGTGAATTCAAGACTTGCTTGGGCTACATAGTGAGTTTAGAACCAGCCTGAACTACAAAGTGAGACCCTGTCTCAAAAAAAAAAGCTAGGAGAAAAAATTTTTCATATATATATATTTTTTTTTTCAAGGTTTTTCAAGACAGGGTTTTCCTTTGTGGTTCAGGCTGGCCCTGAGCTCAGCCTCAATCTCACATCACAGCAATCCTCCTTCCTCTGCCTCCCGAGTGCTGGGATGACAGGCGTGAGCCACCACGCCCGGCACTGTGGTATGTGGTATTTATTGCTGCTGGGGTGAGTCTCCATGCTCAATATTGTTATGTGGTTATGTGGTTACCTGGGATCGAACCCGGGCCCTTGCGCTTGCAAGACAGGCGCCAGAACCACTGAGGTAAATCCCCGGCCCGATTTTTCATATTTTTAACCACAAAGAAATTATGGATGTTTTCTAGAAAATGCTCAATGTAAAATAGGGTGAAGGGGGAAAATGTTGAGATTGTAACAAAAAAGTAAGGAAATAAATTTTATGTATATGGGGGGGCGGTAGGGTGGGTAGGGCTATGGGAAAAAATGAGAATTAAGTTGTGTCTTATACTGGGACAAATCCCCATTATGGAGTGCAATCATGATGTGTATATTTAATGTACCAACAAAGATTAAAAATTAAAAAAAAAGAAATTATGGATGTTTGAGGATGTGTATATCTTTACTCTGAATTCCACAATGTGAAATATGTAAATGTAGAAAAATATTATGTGGTAACCCCATAAATATGCATAATTTTATGTCACTTAAAAATAATTTCAATGAAATAAATTACAAACTTGGAGATGCCAGTCCCAAGGAAGGCCTCCTAAAACCCTGCTGCCCTGTGATTGAGATGAAATTTAGGTGTCTGGTGTCCCTATTTTATTGCATTTCTCCTCCTTTTGCCACGTAGAAGAGAGAGAGAGAGAGTGGGAGAGGGAACATACGTTCTGTTCTTCTATAGATATTAGTTGTAGCTGGGCCTTCTAATATAATAGGAAGGTGCTAATTTCATCCTGAATCTAATAAAAAACCATGTTAAGTCTACTGAGATAGGAGTTTCTGAATATTTATATCATAACATCATGTAGGTCACTGTGCATGATTTTGATTTAAACAGTTCTCTGGAGTATTTCATGTATATAGCAATCAAATAGAATCATATTTATTTCTAGAGCCCTTTCAGTGATATAAAACCTGGAAAAATGTGTTTTCTGAAGTTTTCAACTTTCAGTATGAAGCAGATTTGACATTTCAAAAGCAATTTTAAGTGATTATTATTTGCATAGTAAACCCTCGAGATTCCCTATATGCTGAGGCACTTTGCATTGGGCTGAAGTAATTTGAAAAGCAATGCACCTGGCATTTATATCCGAAAGAGGTGCCAAGTTTAACTAGAATATACTTCTTAACAATTTTTCCATGTGTTTAAACTTGATTTTTAAATGCTATTTTAACTCCATGGTTAAAAAAAAAAAGGAATGTAGATTAGTACAACCTCTGTGGAAATCAGTGTGGAGATTCCTCAAAAAGCTAGGACTGGAGGTCCCATTTGACCCGGCCATCACTCTGCTAGGTATATACACAAAAGAATTAAAAGATTAATTTCACCATGACATATATGCACCCTTGTTTATAGCAGCTCAGTTTGTGATTGCTAAGTCGTAGAATTAACCCAAATGTCCATGAACTGGAGACTGGATAAAGAAGATGTGGCTCTTCTATAGAATGGAGTATTACTCTGCCATTAAAAATGGTAAGATTGAGTCATTCATACTCAAATGGATGTATCTTCAGGACATCCCCATAAATGAAATAAATAGGTCACAGATGTGTGCATATTGTATTTTTTCTCTGGTATGAGAAAATGAAGTTGTAAGTGAATTATAGTATATATAGTTGATATTGTGAAATAGAAAATATTTAAAAGGAAAGAGGATGTAGGGGTAAATAACAAGGTAAAAAGAATGTGACAGCAATGAAGAAAAAAGAAAAAATTATGTATATAGGGGTAGTGGTTGCAGGGTGAGTAGAAAGGGGAGAATCAAGTCATGTCGTAGTCTGGTACAAACTCTCACTGTTGAATGCAGTGATGATGTGTATTCATAATGTACCAATAAAGATTTACATTAAAAAACATTTTATAGCTGTTATTTTTATTGTCAGCAAAATGCAATAAAACTGTTATTTGCAAAAATAAAATGAAATAAAATAAAATAAAATAAAACTAAGCATGAGAGATTCACTTGATAAGGCCAGAGAAGCTGTTCTGAGCAGACCTAAATATTCCATCCTTCCTTTGTTTTACCTGGTTCATGAGGTATCATTTGTAATTGGGTGAGCTGTAGCCTAACATGCCAACTCCCATCAAAGTCAGAGTTGATATCCAGGTAAATCTTTTCATATGGATGCTTCAGAAAGGCAAACTGTTTGCTCCATTCACTTCTAAGTAGAAGTTTTCTAACATGTTTTCTAATTGGTGTTACAAGTTATAATTTAGATATAAGATAAAAACCAACACAAGTCATTGCAACGTCCATCTATTTTGAAGCTGTCATAATCATATTCTGTTCACAACTCCCATAAAAATACATCTATTTGTCTTTTTTTCTTTGAGATGTCTTTGGTAGATCAGGACTAGCAGGGCCTAAGAAATCAAGTCAGGTGTCTAGAGGTCACTTTGAAGTCATCCTACAACAACTTTCATTACTGTTACTCATCCAGAAAATATTGGATTTTAAGGTTTTGCAGTACCTTCCTGATTGCCTTACCTCCTGGCTTTAATTTCTTCTTCCATGCTTTCCACATACAAAATGTAAAACCAGTCTCATATTCGGTATGCCACTTCTCTGCTAAAAGTAGCAGGAAAAGTCAGGAAAAGCATGACTGCTTCCTAGGTCTTGGTCTACTTTCCCTGGCCTGTTATCTAGTATTTTCCACTTTTATCTTGTCTCCATACAGATATTTTAAAAGTAATAGACACTGTGTTGGTACTTTTTATTTTACTTTGTTATAAGCATGTGATTAAACTTTATATGGATTGTTTTATTTAATAATAGTTCATAGGATTAAAATGTTAACACAAAACCATAAAAGTGGCATTGCATATGTATCACATTGTGTTTTGAGTGCGCACGCACACACACACACACACACCCACCCACACACACACACTTAGCAGAACAATTTCATTTACTCTGTAGTTTTACAGATGAACAAATAGGCACAGAAGGCTAAATGACTGGCCTGAGGTCAAAGAGCTGGTGAATATCAAGCAGCATTGATATCGTACCAAGTAGCATTGCTCAAAGACAAATATCCACTGAATTCTGCTGCCTCTTTATCCTCTTCTGAATATTGTCAGTTCTGATGTGGTATAAAGTCCTGCAGATGGTGCCTTCCCTTGTGCACCTGGGGCTGTATTGGTGGACAGAGGAAGACTGTAGGCAGCAGGTTCCTCCCCAGAACCATCATCTAGAACTTCGTATCACGCTGTAAGATTCATGTGTCTCCTCTCCCAGATTTCCTTTGGCTTCAGAGATTTATTGTGCTGTATTTTCATCCTGTGACCCATGTGCTTTGTGAGCCATTACTTTGATCTCTGCTCACCACAGCCAGCAGTTGGTAAACAATGGTGTTTAGTCTATGATGAGGGTGACGGAAATCTTTCTCACATACTAAGAAGCTCCATTTCCCTTCTGTCTGTAGCTGCCAGCCTTATTTTGGCTTCTCCTCTCTCTTCTTTTGGCAGGCATTTATCATAAATCTTTGTGGCTCTTTGTTGAGAAAGTAGTAAATTATGATGTTGTTTCCACTCTGAAAAATAGAGTTACTTCCTGAGTGGCACCTTCTGCATCTCTCCTGGTTAGAATTCTGCAGTCCACAGCCTCTGGCTTGGTGATACGTCCAGACACATGGGCCAGCTGCTTCTAGAAGTGGGTCAGTGGCTATTCCTCCTCTTTCCACAATTCCATTTTTTACACTGTGCCTACTGAAATGTACTTTAGAAAGTGAAAGTAGACACCTGCAGAATGGACTATGTGCATGTGTGTGCATTATTAACTTCAAATAAGTCGATATATTATCTAAATAGCATTTGGGCACCTATGCCATATGTATTTGTAAGCATCACATATTTCAGAGAAAAACAATTTCCAAATGTTAATTCTAAATAAAAGTCCTGTTAAGAGACATTCCCACAATTCAAAGACCAAGCAAGAACCCACTTATTCTAACATGAATTGATTAATGATCTCAGGTCCATCCTATCAATAACCAAGATTTTACAAATGAGGCACAGCCCTGGTAGAGCTTGGAACTGATACTGGAAAAATAGGAAAGATTTCTCCTGTCTTCCTCTCATGAAGTTAATACACTCATTTGCATGCCTATTCTTGCTCTCATCTACTTATCTTTTCCTAATCTCTCTCTATTCTATTCTCTTTCATATAGTCCCAAATGAATATGTAACCCCGGTTTAAATTGTCTAATAAAAATCGCTTAATGATTTTTATGTGTATTTCAATCGCTGCAGTAACTAACATGTTTATGTATGGAGTACAGTATATCAATCAAGCATGTATCCAGCGTGTTATAGTCAGATCCTAGACAGTGTGTTCATCCCAACCATTTATCATTTTTTAGGTTGAGAATATTCCATACCTTTTCTACTAGCTATTTTAAATAGAGAAAAATATTTAATTTGTACAGTATATTCAAATAATTACAAGAAAGTGAACTGGATTAATTTTTTCTAACTTCCGTGCTGTTTTCTCCCAGACCTTAAGATTAGCTGTGGCTGTGCCTGCTTGCACCGAGAGACCAGAAGAGGCACTATGTGTGCACGTGTGTGTGTGTGTGTGTGTGTGCGCGCGCGTGTGTGTGCATACGTGTGCACGCACGCATTTCTATTCCCAGGAGTCTGTTGAAAATGAAGAACCCAGCGTATCACCTCTCCATTTCTTAATACATATGAATTTCCCTAGATTTCCAAAGGTGATGAGTCATTGCTTTCTATGTGAAGATTCAGCGACTGAGCAGAAAATCGCGCGCAGGAGACGTCACTCATTTTAGGTCTCACTAGTTACCTCACCTGCGAGCAACTCAGCGTTGCACAGTGAGAGGCGCATGGGCATTTGTTACCTTGTATAGAGCTTACTCTTATTCTTAGTTTCTTTTTTATAATTGTTAACATCTTGAAAATAGAATATGAGCTGTACTCCCTGCATGGTATCACTGTACTAAAGAGTTGGGCCAAGCATTTATATGGACTCTTTAATGAATTTATCAAGAAATGATTTTCAAAGTTTTCCAGTGGTAAGGGGCAAATAAGATAATTTTGATAAGAGTTCGAGATAAGAGTCAAATTTGCTGAAAATCATCTTCTGACATAATGTTTATTTTCCTTAGTTACTTAGTATTTTTAGGTGCGGGCTTATAAGACTGTTCTTTTCCATGTTTTAAATTTTCATTAATCTCTACAATGTGCATGAGTGTGCATACACACACACACACGCGCGCGCGTGTGCGAGATTTTTTTTCTAAAATAATTATTCACATTCCCAGAATTTGATGGCTACCCACTATACCTAAGTGCCCCATTTTTGCTAGCAGCCTTCAATTTTAAAGCTTGGAGCACAAGAAGCTTAATCTGTTCAGTTCCTTCCCCTGGAGAGATTGGCAGGCAGGGAATGCAGATAACTATTGAGCATCGGAAATCCTAAGCACAAATGTAGCATCTTTTAGTCAGTCCTTTACATTTGAACTGCAACATGTCGGATTCATAAATATTACCCAAACACCTGCAGTAATCATAATCACTTGGAGCACTGACCGTACAGTTTTCTGTCCTTTCTTGGAGGATTTGAATCAGTGGTTCATGCAGGGCTTTTGTAAATTTTAAAAGAACTTGTAACTATAACATCTATTCTGGCAGAATTTAGTATTTTTTAAGTACCTCAGGCAACTCGACCTCCAGGGAATCTGGGGGAATATCTATACAGAGCAGTTATCTTCGTCTGTGTCCATCTTTCCTCCTTCCTGAGCTTTGTGGGAGTCATGTGACACTATCTCCGTTTTATGGACAACATCTCTTGCCAAGTTGTATTTAAAAGCAACAAAGTAATTAGAATTTATTAAGCTTTTAATGACAAAGCACATCACTCACCTAAGAGTATTGTTAGCTGGTGAATTATCTTCGTGGCTTATAATATGTTTCTAATTAAAACAATTTATTCTCCTTAATCGCATGTGCAGGGATTTCACAGACTTGCATTCAGGGACTCTCGGAAAGCACACTGATCTCAAAGTTTCTTGTTTTAGGTCCATTCACAGCATTCTTTTATTAACTATTTTTGAAATGAGGGGTCTAGAAAAGGTGAATACCTTTGAATTTTAGTAGTATCATTCACTTGACATGCATGTAGGAAAATCAGGATTAGACATTGCTCAAATCTTGTTCCTTAGCCATGGATCTTTAATCTTTCTTTCCTCCCTCGGGTCGGGGGCCTTTCTATGCGTTAGTCTGCAGTCCACAGTCATTACAAGTGTGTGTGGAGCTTGAATATATTTAAGCCTCTGAACACAGAGTGGGTGAAGGAGAGAAAGCTCACAGCAGGAATCCACTTTCCTTGAGAAATAAGTGTACCACGGGAAATTTAAATTGCTTCCATTTTTTTCCCTCAGTGTTATTCTGTTTATAAAACTAAAATATGTTTCTGTCACTTCCAGATTTGAATCACCTGTTCTCTGAGGGCCTTATGGTTCTCTTTCTGATTTCTGTTTTGTGTAGGAAGTTGGCTGGCCCTGCTGGTGCCGTCTCACAACAGGCAAATGGGCATTTGGACATCAGCCTCAACCATGAAAACGCTGAATTTTCTTTCTCATTGAAATCATTGAGAGGCTTTGCGATTTTCCGATTGATTCTGTATTTAACCTCCCAAATCGGTCCTCTTAGCTGGTTGGGGGTGTAAATTGGTAGCTGTAATAGGGAGACTCCTTAAAGCAGAGATTTTACTCATAAGTTGTTTTACACTCACGTGAGCAAAATTTATTATCTCAATTTTAGAAAGCAGTACTGAGGATTCACTCACCCCTTAAAAAATCAAATTAGAAAAGTCTCTTTGTAGACTATGAAGCTGGGTGAAATAAATTAGATCGCACACTTTGCTTATTCAATGATTTGCAATTAATGTGTAGACAATTATGCATATAATGAACATATGCTGTCATTCAAATAAGTGGAACTAAAAGCACTGTCTCAGGTCAGCCTGTATTTACACTAATGGGACCTGGGGACTTGTGTAATTGGTTTTGGGGTTGTTTCAAGATGAGCGGTGGGCCAAGAGTACTTATAGCTGTCCTTTGTTATTGTCTAGGTGACTGGCTAGTTTCCACGCATCCTGCTGTGTCCCCGCAGGATCCGCAGACCTCCAGAGATGGCGCCCCCTTGTGGGAGCTGCGCAAGGAGGCCCGGATTGACACATTTTTCTATTCAACGTTACTGTCTGCCGTAATTTACTAAAGCTCTCCTTTTAGCTTTGTTATGAATTTTGCATTACTTTTTATAGTTGTTTTCTCTTCTGTAGTAATTCCTTTCACTTCCTTTTGTGTCTCATCTAGATGAGTGAGTTTAATGCATTAGATTTTAAAATAGATACAAAAGTATATCAAATTCTATAAATTGCAATTTTTCCATGACTTCCCTTTAGTTTTACATGTCCTTTGTTTATTAATTGTCAAACTGACTTGAAAGTTATTTTCAAATTCCCAGTTACTCTTTTTCTTCTTCTAAATATAATTGTTTTGGATAAAGCTGGAAAAGAATGATTGCGTATGAGTTATAGTCATTTAAATAATCAAATGTAATACCTATAACAGATACAGTGCCCTTAAAACCTATTCATAAAAATTATGTACTACATATATCTAAAGAAGATAGAATTTTTAAGAGTTAGTTTTAATACTGATGAATGAGAATAAAGGAAATGGTGTCCCTTTCTCCATGAAAGATTAGTCAGACTTGAGTGAACATATTTATTGTATAATAAAAACATAGGTTCAAATTAACATTTTCAGTCACCACTGTATTTAAAACTCTTCCCTCTAACAAAATAATAGGTTGTTGGATTTTCAGTCTAAAGTCATGTTCTTGTCCTTTTCCTAATTTCTTCTGCCACTCTGAAAATAATTCTGCCTTTTGCCTCTGTTACTTTGGTTTGTTGATCAACACATAGGCACACAAGTAGAAAACAAGGAAAACAATGGAGAAAAGAACAAAAGGAAAGAAGAGAGAGAGGAGGAAAGATAATCGCTAGATCTCAGAATTATGAAAATAAATGAAACAAAGGGTGAAACCATGATCAAAATAAAGGATGAATCCATTTTCCAGTAAGACAGGACAGCCCAGTCTTGTTCATTTTGGGGATGAAGGAGGTTACTGTGGAGAAAATCAGGCCACTGTATTTCACCTCCAACTCCAGGACTGGTGCCAGGTCTCTGCACAATTCTTCTTGGGAAGTAAGAGCTGTTTTCCTTTCACCCGTCATCAGTGAATCCACAATTCCGAGGCACCCAGGAGAATGATGGGTCAGGGCAAGAACCTCACTTTGCCGTATAGAGGTGTCTTGCCAATATGGCACATTCTGAAGAACAGTCCGTAGAGACTGAATTGTGGGAATTTAGAGATGGTTTTGATCCAAGAATTATAGACTGCCTTGAATTCACCAGCACATACTTCTCCCTTTAGTTAAAGAAGCATTGGAAAGCAGAAGCAGATATACCTTCATCCTAGAACCATGCTTGATAAATTTCTGGCTATTCTTGGAAACTGAGCTGAAAGTCTGCATATCAACTGGGCCAGAGATAGTTGTATATTTCAGTTCTGCAAGACAATGGGATTGCAAAAATTACTTTACAATTTCCTTTTTTCTGCTAGATTATTTATTCAGTTCTTGTATCTATTTAAAGTGCCACGTCATGCTTTGATGCAAGCATAGATTATGAAATGATAACCACAGACAAGATAATTAGCATAGCCTTGGCTCACATACTCGGGTTCATTTTCCTTGAAAATATGTATGATTTGCATTCTTAGCGAATTTCAAATATACAGTTGAGTACTTTTGTCTATGCTCAGAATGAATCATTTTTCAATTGTAAAGTTTATACCCTTCACTTCTTCCCTCCTGGCAGTCCCTGGTAACCACTCTTCTGGTCTTTGTTCACTTCTTATGTAACAACTTAAAATGAAACTAAGACCAAAACAAGACTTGAAACAGCGAAGTTGCTAGAAAGAAACATAGGGTAAAATTTCCTTGAGATTGGTTTTGACTGTAATTTTGGAATATAATATGCAGCACACAGGCTGTAAAAGCAAAAGTAGACAAGTGGATGGGTGGGGCTATGGGAAAAAATGAGAATTAAGTTGTGTCTTATACTGGTACAAATCCCCATTATGGAGTGCAATCATGATGTGTATATTTAATGTACCAATAAAGATAATTAAAAAAAAAAGTAAACAAGTGGAACTCCAAACTGAGAAGCATCTGTGCAACACAAAATAGAGTCAACAACAGAAAGGAGCCGACAGGATGGTTCACAAACCATGTCTCTTATAAGGTGTTAATATCCAAAACACGGAAGAAAAACGGATAGGAAAATAAGTAGCCTGATTTAAAGAATGAGACAAAGGACCTGAATGAATATTTTTTGAAAGATAAATACAAGTGGCCAACAATTATGTGAAAAAATATAGACAATGTTATTAATTCAGCATATCAGAATAAAGAAATATATAGAGGTAGGTGTGTTATAAATATATCCACTTGATAGCAAAATATATTTGTGGAAATAATTTAATATAGTAACCACGGATGTTTTTGAGAAATCTCTAGCTGTTTTTGTTTTAAAAATAAAAATATAAAACAAAACAAAACATCAAAAAATATCAATGTATGACCTGAGAAAGAAGCCATAATAGTAGATTAAAATTATGAACAGACTGATTCAAGCTAAGATTTTCAAAAGGAAATATGCTAATTTTAATTAGAAGAAGATGAAATTCCAAAACTGACTCTAAAATTTGAGAGAATGAAAAGCATAACGCGTAGTATGAAAAAGCAAATGAGCAATATAGAGAAATATAGTTAAAATATATGTCATAATGTTTTCTTTGGGTGAAATTTATTATTTCATGTCTAAAATAGTTCTGTAGATTGTTGTTTATAATATTCCATTTCATGGAATCTTGAATTGTATGTACTGTTCTTGGTTACTGAATTCTTTTTGTTTGTTTTTGGGGTTATTTTTCACAGTATTGGGGATCAAACCCTGGCCCTAGTGCTTGCAAGGTACCACTGAGGCGCAGTACCACTGAACTAAATCCCCAGCCCTGTGACAGAATTCGTGAAGCTACTGCAGTGTATGAGGGGCACTTACTAGCTGTAGAGTAATTCTCAGAGCAGTCACGGAATGCATGCCTTCAGAAGTGTGCTTTGATGCTAATAGGTGACTGACATTTCTTCTCTTTGAAAAACACATACCAAAAAATGCATTAAATCATACTCTAAATTGATGCAACATGCATTAAACTATTTATATTTATAGTATAATAACCTGACTCCATTGTATCATCTAGACCTTTTTAACAACCCTTTATTAGATTACAAATAGTTTGTTCTTCTGTTTTAATGCTGAAGTCAGCCATTTGCTGCAGTATGCCAGTTTTGCTTCTAGACATCTTATGGTACAACTAATGTACCTGTGGTGGTGAAAGATTTTTATCAGTATTCCTCAAGTGCATTTCCTCAGTATATTTATTTTTCAAAGCTGAGTCCTTTTTTTTAAGCTAGAACATTCACAAACACTGTGCTTTTGTTGCTCATGTACAAGTGCCGTTAGAACAAAGAAACCTTTGTAATTTCAGACCCCATGTTTCTTCTTTGGAGGGGTTGACCAATGGAAATTAAGGGCCAGTGAGACAAGAGTAGGAAGTTCTGGTGCACTATCACACAATAGGGTGAGGACAGATAGCAGTGATATACTGAATGTTTCTAAAAGCTAGATAAAGTCTTTGATTGTTTTCATCAAATAAATAATAAACATTTCATGAAATGAATGTGTCTAACATGAGTTAAATTAACACTGTTTGCATACATCATATTATCACATGATGCATATAAATATGAATAATTTTAATATATCAGTTGCTTGTCACTGATTTTCTGGTTCATCTTCCACCCTTGGGTTGAAGATGGAATGGTACTTCCCTGTGTATCACTGACTTACTTGTCTACTTGGTATTTTTTTTCAATTCATCCTTAAATCATTTTCCATGAATATTCAGTATTCTTGAATATTATACCTACTAAAGCCTCATAAAAGACAACAGAATTCAGGGCTCCTGCTCTACTCACCTTCTTTTGCTTAGGACATTCTAGAAAACTCATTGAAGGAGTCTTACATTTGCAATGCATGGCTCATCCTCATTGACATGCTAACATTTAGACTGTGCTTCACTTTCATTCATAAATGTTAAAATAAAACAAATGCTACTGTCTGTGAGTCATATCCAAGCTTCTTACTCTGTATGTCAAAGTCCCAGAAGGAAGTCATTTTATATTATCTGATATCTGGTAATGCGTCTGAAGGTGAACGTAGTTAATGCTCTCCCTATAATACACTTGTCTGTGTGCTCCAAAGTGAATGGATAGACTCATACCTTCATTCATCATCATTTTGGGTTGTTATGTTATGCAGTATAGTGCTGCAATTTACTTTATCACTCTTGTCTTTACATACTGTTTTTGCTTTTTTTAACCTAATGGTCATATTGTAAATGGCATTATATGTTATTGTTTTGGGTCATTTTTAATGATTGCTAAAACTGAATGAATGCTTTTTAAAACCACAATTTTATATTCACTTTGCTACTGTTGTTATTAGCACTGATTTGTCAACATCCCCATTTTCTAAGGGTTAATATATCTTCAATTTTATCTTTTCACATAAGTCATCTTTGCTTAAGGAGTATGAGTATTTCACAAAAGTTAATTCCAGACCTGAGGAGCTCTGGAGAGCTACCATTTTTTATTGTTGAATCCTTCAGACATGCCTTTAATATTTATTCCACCCCTTAGACTCATTAGGGACCCGAAAGGATGCCTCACCTTTGGGATCATGTTCATGAGACACATTTACAAACCTGGAGAAACCGGTATATCTACAAAAGCTTACTCTTATCGAGTTTGAAGACAATATGCAAAGTTTAAAATAAGAAAATGAGAGACCTAGTAATAATTTTAATTGATCCCTTAAAGATATTAAATAGTATATAGGATTAGTAGATGTTTTTGTTCCGACACTTTACATGGTCAAAGCGTTAAAGAATTCCTGAGGTTGTAAATATGTCTTCAGTCAGTCATTCCTCTTCCTACCAAGCAGAATGTAAAAGTTCGTGATTTATGGTGAGCAATACTGGCTCTTTTTACCCAGCTTCCCTTTTATCATAAATAAATGTTGATGTGGTTAGCAGGGGAAGAAAAAGTCTGTCACACAATGTCACTTGCTCTGTCGGGCATCAAAAATTAGAGTCTGCTGGCGACCACCATCTTCTGCTGCGCGGGATGAAGTAGACTTCTATCAATCACATGGATCAGCAATCCTAGGAACAAAGCGGCCACATTTATTAAGCCAAAGCTCCCTACTGGGGACCGTTTCCACAATTGTAGTAGCAGAGGGAGTCTGTAGCCTCTAACATGACAAATCAAAGATTTCGAAGTACTGGATGCTATAATTTCAGCATGACATTTAGCATCTGTTACTTCATCTTTTTTAAATGTTCGTCTATGTGGTTTGATTTTCCATGAAATTAAAAGACTCATAGGAGCAATGAGCATCCTTCCTCTCCACTGGCCGGCTCCAGTTCCTGGCATTCGCTATTCTGGGTGGTGTCATCTTCCGCCCAAAGCTCAGACTTGTCAAGCATTTCCGAGTCTGTCCACTTTACTGCCTGTTCATAAACAGGCCTAGATGACACAGTCCTTCCTACCTTACCGAAGCATTTTACATATAACTGTATAATGAAAACAACTTAGATCGTAGGACTACCAAAATTTATCTAGTATTGTGAAGATCTTTGCTCTTTTGGCTTAATATTGTACAAAATTTCAAACCTTATCTGGTTCAATTTGGCCCATAATTAAGGGAAGGCATTAGATGCAGGGACAAGAGCTCTAAACACAGTGAGAAATGAGTAAAAAGTCTTAAGTAATTTAAGATTTACTTAACGTTATTGTTTGAGGGAGACGAATTGTAAGAGTCATGTGGGTGTCATTTACTAACTAATGAACCGTGCTTAGACTTAATTCTTTATAATGAAAAACTTATTTAAAATACATTGTGTGTATGTAGAAAAATGTCAAAATGAAAGCAAATGTTTGATAAATTCATAAGAACTAACATAAATATATATAGGAAAAAGACACCTTGAATTAAATTGTTGTTACTCAGGTACCACAAACACAAAATAAAACAGACAATAAAAAACAAAAACAAACCCAAACAAACAAACAACAAGACCCCCGAAATTCGCTTCTTGAATTTATCAAAGACAAAGACTTATGACTTTTTGAAGCACTGCACTGTTCTGTTGGGGTGAAAATTTTATATTTAAAAATGAGAAGCAAAGACAAGGGAATTTAAGGAGATAAAACAAAATGGAAAAATCAAAATCTAAACCTGGGACCAAACAGTAGTTATTTATAGTTATAGAGAACTAGTAGCCTTTACTTATCCTTTTGATATTTCTTTCAGTGCCAAAATGTACACACTAATCCAGCACCTAATAAGGTATAATAATATAATTACAGAGTCAGGCCATGTGAAATACTTAGAATGTTATTAAAGAAGCAGTTGTAATTTCTATTACACAACGTAGATGGCTATAACAAATTAACCCCAAAACATTAGCAACAGTGTAATAGGTCTATCTTTCTCAGTAATGTAGCAGGTAAAGCCGGCAGCCTTCTATAATGTGAACCTTGGTTTGTAATGCCTTAAGTCCTGTCTCTAACATCCCCTGGAACTTTAGAGTTTTGTCTTCCAGTCAGAGAGAGAAGAACTGAGAACATAGCCAAAGTATACTCGTATTACCCACTTCATTGCAGAACTGATGCACACCACTTCTGTTACTGTTATATTAGGGAATGATTTGTAAATCTCATCTACAAAGGCCTAAGAAATGTATCATGTGCCATTAGACTGGTGAGTCAGGGTAACAGCTCTAAATTTTAGAAAGAGAACACACATCTTTGGTGAACTCTTGGCCATGTTAGTTGCCGTTTGATAAAATGTCTCTTTTAGAATGTTAGTCACCTAACATAGCCACACCTCAGTTCTTTAATGAAATTCAATATGATGACTACAGGGGTTATAAGCTAGTGTATCAGAGACAAGGAAACATGGATGGACATGCTCACATACTGTCTTCACTCCTGGGTATATGTGATGGAAATAAGTAGAGTGATAAGCAAAACAAACAACAGCAAAACCCACTTCCAAGTTCAGAACTATTTATGATCATCTCATCCTTCCAATACAATCCCTTCCAATGTCCCACTTCCGTTAAAGTCCCTCTTTGATACTCTAAAGTGACCTTAGAAATTCTTCAAAATGAGAGAGGTTCAAGCTGCAGCTACTTACCATTATAACTAGGGATGTGTTAATAAGCTTTTACCCTACTAGGAAGAATTTCCTAGTGATTATGAAGCATGCAGTAGAAGAGAGAGGTGTGGAAGGATCTCACAGGGTCCTTTGCTAGGGGGTGACTGCTATTTTGGAATACCTTTGTTGTCCCCAGACATGTGTTTTTCATCTCCCTCAGGCAAGTTAGGGAGCAACAGAAGTTGAGCACACCTGCCCCATACAAACGTTCATTTAACAGTGCTGGAGCTAAGTACGAATTTTGAATCAATCCTTCAGGTATTTGAAAAACCAAACCCTTCAGTTTTCGATTCTGTTAACCTTTATTGTGAATCCATATCTCACTGACTAGAAAAAAAAATTAGACTATTCAACACTACATGCTCTAATTGTATTTCTTCCTGGCATGAAAATAAACACTCTGCATCTGTATTCACGATATATTTCTCCATCTTATCCTAAAGCCAATGTGTAGCTTTCCTGAGTATTCTAATGCACCTATTCTCCCAAATGTCTTAATGAGTGGTCATAGATGAAATAAGAATATCAAATGCCTGATGATGGAAAAGTGATGTTATTGGATATCAACATTTAAAACTGTTAACATTTACTTCACATTTGGATGCTTAAGATGCTAAATAATAGCAGTGTGACAGCATCTGATGCAAAGTTATCTCTCCATTTCTGACCCAGCAGTACTCTTCTACAACTTATTTTAGGCTGAAAATTGATGAATACTTCTTTAAGTCTGATATGAAAGATAGATATTTTCTCAGATTGCCTTAGCTTGGAGAAAGTCAATGTGCTTCTTCCAAAGGATTTTTGCCCAGAGAAAGTAGCCAGAAGAGTGACAAGTCTGCAACGCTGCATGTAGGGATCTATCATTTGCTACTAATTCCTAAAGGGTTCCTTTTTAGGAAAGGCAGGTGTAATTTTCTAAAAAAGCCCCTCTGGTCCTGTTAATGGAGATTTCATAAATATTTTAAAGAACTCAATTTATTAAGTCTTGTTTAGACTTCCTAAGTAAGTAAATACTTCATAAGCAAGCAAGTAAATAGCAGTGGCTTTGGGGAGGGGCACAGGAAAGGTCACAGTTAGAGCATTCTGACCACAAAAAATCAAGGAATTGGACCCTGTGAAACTCAGGAGAGGTACTCCATTTGCATAGTTTCAGACATTCAGAAAACCTGAAACGTCACAGACCTTTTTTCACCTTTTTTTTTTTTTTTTTTTTTTTTTAGCATTTGCCCACGTGTCTTTTAGTTAAGAAATCAGATGTGGCCAGTATGATGTTGAAGCCCCTTTAGGATGATGCAGTCTGTAGGACTGATTCTCACTGGTCTTGACCATGTTAAATGCAGGGCACAAACATAGGCATCCTCACTTGATTTACAAAAGGGAGGAGTCTACCATCAGCAGTCTGAGTTTAAAAGGAGAAACACATGTCTGTGGATGAACACATTTAAAGGGAAATGATTGCTTTGTGACAGAGAACTGAGGTGACAAAGGGCAAAGCAAGGCACGTACCAAACACTCCCATGTTTTTAATCATGGTGCAGAACTGTCACACTGATCCCTGGAGTGGTTGAGTCTCAGTCATGCATCTACTACAATGTTCCATGCACAGGAAGCTGAAGATACGGATAGTGTTAAAATTCCCCTTGGAAAGAGTAGGGCGATGGTTCTTTCCCACCTCAGATGGCCTGTTCTCCAAATCTCTTCTCTAGACACCAACGGTATGCCCTCTAATTTAACTGAATTATGACAGTACGTTCTGGGAGAGAGTATCATATCCTACAAGTTAACGGGTTGATCCCACAAATCTTCTCCCATTTCAGATAGGCCAACTGCAAGTCCTGAACCAAGAGAGCTTTGACTAATTGGCTAAATATCAAAGAGTTGCCGTAGCTTCCTCCTTGGGTTGGATAGTTTGTTCACATGGTCTACACAACTTAGAAACATTTTGCTTACTATCTTTGGTTTAGAATAAAGGGCACTGATGGCCAGCCAAAGAAGTTCATAGGCTGATGCCAGAAGGCCCTAGGGTTTAGAAGGTTCTCCCTGCTGGAAGTGGGATGCTGCCATCCTTCTAGCATGTGCATGACTTCAGCTGGAAAGCTGGCTGAGGTTCCTGGGCTTTGCCGTGCTTAGTTTTGTAACTCTGTCTCTAGGCCCGCTCCTCTCACAGTGATTAGCTAAATGAGTTATAAATTGTGGATCCCAGTCAAGACTCCACCTTTCAGGAAACTTAAAGCTATCAAGTGTCTCACCAAAAATTCTCTTCTGAAGCAAAAGACGCTCTTCTTAACCTGCAAATTCCTAGGGACTCACATACTCTGTGCAGGAACAAAAGCTATGCAGTCATTCTCACCATTCAGGTCATTGCAAGTCTGGAGGGGAGAGCTCTTTGTCAGGAACAAGGGGCAAAGATCAAATAGATATTTATTATGTCACCTCTCCCCAAGTCAACTGAGATGCTGTTCAGAGGCATTCAAACCTCTGACATTCTATTCTGGCTGGAGAAATGAAGGCTGTAGGCTTGGACTAGAGATGCTGGCCAGTGCTTTCCAGATAAAGTGACTTCTGCTGGAGGGAACAATTGCTAAGAGGACTGACTGGAAGCAGCAGGACTGTGGGTAGAGGGGCTGCCATGGGCCCTGTCAGCATGCTAAGGATGAACGTTACAAGTAACCGGCTAGTGAAGTGCATTGTCACATCTCAGTCACTGTAGAGAATTTCACACAACTTACACAAGCCTCACCAAGAGGAAGTATGAATCCACACAGGCAAAGATGACCTCTCTCCTTCCCCTAGCCTTTCCTCCCCTTCCCTCCTCTCCCGTCTTCCCTTCCCTTCCTGTCTCCTCTCTATGTCCTCTCCACTCCCGTCCTTTCATTTCCCCAGCTTTTTCCCTGCACCCTCCCGAAACTGACTCAGAAACTCAGCCCAGGGAGCAGTAGGAGGCAGTGGGATCGGAATGAGATAAGAGTCTGACCTTTGCTAATTCTCAGCAAGACCCTTTTCTAGGCCGGCAGTACCAAGCTGAGCCCAAGGGGGGGGGTATGAACAACAGCACTAAATTCTGTGGAGTGAAGCACTCCCTGGACAAGACAATTTTATTACTAAAATGATGATATTTAGTATGTGAGAGCAACATGAAAACATTTTATTATGTGGAAGTAATAGGAAAATATTTCATCCAGGGGTTAGGAAAGAATGAGTCTATGGGTCAGTTTTAAGAGAACAGTGTGGGAAAAATAAATTGTTGTCTGATTACATGCTATTGTGTTCAGCCCATTCAATAGAATGATTAGAGTCGCTACAGAGTGCTCAGAATTCACCCACAGTGTGTGAAGAGAATACTAGTTTGCCACCTTTAGGTCTGCAAAAGAGGTGGGATGAAATAAGCAAGTGAATATTAACATAAGAGATTCATAGTTGACTTTGGAAAGTGGCTGTCTTCCAATCTGCACCTTCCTGACCATCTTTTGCTTTACCATTTTTGTTCTGTGCCCACATACCTTGACTCAAACTTTTTGTAATTTTTTTGTATTCAAATCTTTATTGGTACATTATGAATACCCACCATCATCGCATTCAGCATTGAGAGTTTGTACCAGAATATGGCATGACTTGGTTACTTTTTGTAAAATTTAACTTGATCGTCAAAGTAAGCTAAGAAGGTACAGAAGAAGGAAGTGGATGACCTCCGTGGCAAGTTGATGATTTTTTTTGATGTGACATAATCTTTACTTTGTTTTCTGAGTCTTCGTAAAACAAGGATGTTTTCTTCCCCATTCCCACATGCTCACTCACTTTTCCTTTTTCCAAGAATTATCTTTTAAAGGAGACCATCAATTACAGTTTTTAGTTCCATTTCTCTGAAACTGAGTCACAATCCCAAGGGAGAAGAAACTAGGAATACACCTGATTGCACTACAGCTTTCTTTCTACACTTCAAGGATAATAATTGTATTACTGTTTGCATTCTAGATCAGAAGTGTGCAGTCATTTAACTGAAAGCTATGGAGTATGTAACATTCCATTCATTTTTTGTGCAATATATTCATACATAATTCTTGCTTTGTTACATTGAACCAAGTATCCTTATGTGACTTCATATTGAATTTCTCTATGGCAAACTTACTCTACTCAGAATTCCACATGGGGCTGACTCAGTGGTATCTCTTCAAAAGCAAGGAGGAGGGCTGGAGATTTAGCTCAGTGGTTCCAGTGCCTACCTTGCGAGCACAAGGTCCTGCCCTGGTAAACCAAATATAACAGTGCCAGGCACGGTGACTCACATCTATCCGCGACTAGTACCACATACCACAGTGCCAGGCGTGGTGGCTCATGGCTGTTATCCCAGCACTGGGGAGGCAGAGGCAGGAGGATTGCTGAGTTTGAGGCTGAGTTCAAAACCGGCCTGAACTATAAAATGAGATTTTGTCTCAAAACACTAAGGAAAAAAAAGAAAGAAATAAGAAAGAAAGGGAGAAAAAAGGGAGTGAAAGACAGGAGACACAGGAAAGTTGTGGATAGTTATTGTATGTATTATTCCTAACAGAGTTCTAATTTTTTTTCCTCTGTAGGCACCTAGAAATGAGGTCTAAGTGGTGTAGGGTTGAGAGAGTCTCTTGAAAAAAAAAAGTTAAGTGGTTTCACAGGCTAAGAATACAGAGCTGTGTACTTGTCACATGAACAAAATGTCGACCCAGATTGCTTCCTCTGTCCCTGCCAGTGATATGGAAATAAATTACATTCGACTCCATTGTGTTGCTTCCCTGTTTGTCAGCCATCATGCCTTTGCTATTGTGGCGTCAACAAATTGAATTCCATTTCTGAATCATTGCTTTGCTTTTCCTATTTGTGCTTATCATGGTCCCAGGCCATTTACAAAGGAGCCATGCTATTCAGGGCGGCCTGTGTGTGCTGATTGTGCCACTGTCCCCTCCCTTCCTGTCATCCCAGGCGCCATCTGCATTTTACCCCCAATATCTCATTACCATCTCTCTCTGGACTTATTTTTTTTCCCCATCTGGTATTTTGTGATCTTAGAGGATGAAGATAAATGGACAAGAATGCAAACTAAAAAGTTAGTTCCCTTTGTGTTTTAATGTTTTTTTTCATGAACTTTTTCCTTATCAGTTAATGATTTTTTTTAAGTTGGCACAATTCCAAAGAAAGTAACTCTCTTACCTTTTAACTCACTAGAATATTATGTGTATGATTTGCAACTTTAATAGTTCTACTTATTCTTTTAAAGTTTGAGGCATGGAGGAGAGGGAAAACTATTTTCAAAATACACCGACGCTTTTTTCTGGCTTATGTTATACAATAGCAAAGGTAGCTACGGTCTAAGGAGGAGGGTGGACCAAAGGCAGATCTGCCACAAATTTGCTGCTGTTTCCAGGGTTTTATTCATTTGTTTCTTCTCTCTTCATAGTCCTTCCAACTGTTAATATCGATTTTGATTATGGATGCTAAATATCACACTTTTAAAAGCCACTTAGCCCCACAAGGACAAAAGCCTCACAGTTCGTGTGAAAACACAAGTAGGATTTATAATTTCTTTTCTGAAGTTTGTCTGTCTATATCATGAAATGACCATCTAACTCTTCATCACCGCTGCCTCTTTCCTCTATAAGGTTCTCAGAGCGAATGTTGTGATGAGAGGTGTTTTTGTTCTCTAAAATGTTGATCTTCTCTAATGTCACTGCATATCTTTTGAACTAAGAATATTCAGATAGGCAAACCCATTATTATAACATTATTAAATTAAATTCTCTTCTATAACTATCTCAGTAAATAATCTTACTTACAACCTAAGTAGCCTGAGGTCCAGCTAGTAGGTCCGGTCTTAACACCCTTCATGTTGTACTTGATCATAGTACTGTACAGAGCTAAGACCCTGAAGTGAGTGTTCACTGTGTCTAAATTGACCATTTTCTCCAGGAGGTTTTGGGAATAACCAAAGCTCTCACAGGATGACGCTGGCAAGCCTCAGAGGTGTCATTACTTCGTTAGGGAACATAAAATAGAGAGAAATTTTAGTCATTAGCAGAGGGTTTAAAGGCAGAGAAGCCAGTTCTAGAACTTGTATTTCTTTAGAGTCTCAGGCTAGTGCTATAGAAAAGAAAAATAAGTAGGTAAGTCAATCCAGGCCTTCAATTACATTACTCTCAAGTGATTGTGTAGTAGAATTGAGCAAATAGGGTAACTCTTGAACTTACATGGGTAAAAAAAGTGAGACTTCCAGGGACAGAGTGGCATTGCAACTTCCCTTAAGAGCTTCCAAGGAGGTCATAGGTCTCTTGCTTTGTCACATGAATGCTTGAATTGTAAGACTCACCTAAGGTACCATCACTTGTATGGGTATGCTGTGTCATCTGCAGGCGAGACGTGCCTTCTCTTGCTGGAGAGAGCTTATTGCCATCTCTGTGTGGGTTCTGGATTGATTCCCTGTTGAAGCACTGATCATTTCGGTGGAATTGCTGCCCAGCTTACTCTCTCATTCCGATCTCTCCTCAGCTCCTCAGAAAGGTCTTTCTTAATCCTGTCTCCTGTTGATGGACATTTGGGCTATCTCCAAGATTTAGGTATTACAAACTGAGCTGCTATAAACATGGGTGTTCATGAGTCTCTGTGGTATGATGCTTTTAATTCTTTTGTGTACATACCTAGGAGGGCAATGGCAGTGTAAAATGGCACCTCCTAATCCTAGTTGTTGAGAAATCTCCACTCTGATTTCCACAGTGGTTCTACCAGTCTACATTCCTGCCAATAGTGGAGAAGGGTTCCTTTCTCCCCGTAGCCTTGCCAGCATTTGTTGCTGCCTGATTTATTGATGGCAACCATTTTTCTGGACTGAGATGAAATCTCAGTGTTGTTTTCATCTGCGTGTCTTGAACGATCAGTGATTTTGAATATTTTCTCATGTTTCTTTGGTGCTCTTACTTCTTCCTCTGAAAAATGTCTGTGCAATTTTGAATTGGGTCTTTAAATTTGGAGTTCTGATTTTTAAAAGTTCTTTATATATTCTAGATAATAAACCTTAGAAGATTTTTTTTTAACAAATGGAGTATTGATCAACCATAAAGAATGATAAATTAGACACATTTATAGCTAAATGGATGCGTCTTGGGGCAAAAGAGAACACAGGTGTATAAATACTGTATTTTTTCTCTAGTGTGAGAGACTGAAGGTGTAAATGAGGTGAAGCTAGGCATTGTGAAATAGGAAGAAAATGGTCAAAGGGTAAGGGTAACTGGGTGGGGATAAGGGAAAGCAAAGAAAGAAAAAAATGATAGTGGAAAAAATAGAAAAAAGGAAAAAATGGAAAGAAAGCTTATTTCTGGTAGGGTATTATAGGAAGGGCAAGGGATTAGGAAAAATAAGATATACCAGGTACATGTACAAATTCTCAATGAGAAATTTGATCATGTATCAATAAACTCAATTAAAATATTTTTTAAACCACAGAAACTTTCTGAAATGGCAAAAATATTAACCAAAGAAAGGCCTTTCTTAGTGAGCTCATGTGAAGTTAGTCGCTTAGGCAGTTACTCTCCTTGATGTTGCTTTGTGAGTACTTTTTACTGGAATCCTGTTATATCCTTCTCTTTTAAGAACTTACCGGGGCCTTCCCTTCACTAGGATGTCCTGTCCTAGTGTCCTGGGAAGACAGAAACATTACTATTTGTTCAACATTATGTGTGCAGCCACTGGGCCTGGGCCAGGCATTAAATTGGTAATAAATAGAAAGTCAATGAATGAGGGAGTAAGTAAATAATTTTTTTCCTTTTTTTTTTTTGAGACAGGGTCTTGTTTTGTAGTTCAGGCTGGCCCTGAACATACTATGTAGCCCAGGAAAGCCTTGAACTCACAGCAATCCTCCTGCTTCTTCATCCTAGGTGTTGGGATTATAGGCCTCAGCTGCTAGACCTGGCATTGTGATATGTGGTTACTGGGAATCAAACTCAGGACCTTGCCCTTGCCAGGCAGATTACAGAACCATTGAGCTAAATCCTTGGCTCAGTTTTGTGAATTTCTTAACAGATTTCTCATCACAAAATTAAGTCTCAAGGGCCGGGGATTTAGCTCAGTGGTTCCAGCGCCTGTCTTGCAAGCACAGGGCCCGGGTTCGATCCCCAGTAACCACGTACAATACTAGGTGTGGAGACTCACGCTCCAGCAGCAATCAGTACCACATACCACAGTGCCGGGCATGGTGGTTTACGCCTGTAATCCCAGCACTCGGAAGGCAGAGGCAGGAGGATTGCTGTGATGTGAGTTTGAGACTGAGCTCAGGGCCAGCCTAAACTACAAAGTGAGACCCTGTGTCAAAAAAAAAAAAAAAAAAAAAATTAAGTCTCAAAATATGCTCTATAGATCACTTTTACTATTACAAATCAATGCCAGTCGATGGTGAATCACATGATAAGTAGGTGCTTTTTTACTTTTACCAATTTCTATACCTCCGACCTATTCATCTTTTCTGCATTATACTAGATAGTGTCTTTAAAAGTAGACCTTTGAATCAATGTATGTGACTCAGTTATCTATATTCTGAATCCAAAAGGAAAATATTTGTTCTGCAGCACAGAATGCTTGTGTCTGACACTGTTTCATCCCAAGACGTAGTGTGCAGCTGTTTCCAGCCATTCTCAGTTGTCTCCTTGTGGTACTGTTTGTAATAGGTTTTACTGAAACTTCACACTCTTCTACCTGTTGGCAAAATAGCATATGTGCATTTGTATGACTTATCAGTTACATATCCTGCTCCTCTGCTAGTTGCCGTATGCTTTGCTCCTGTTATCTTTTATCCATCATTAATCCAGTTTTGGTAAAATAAGTTTTGTAAGGAAACAAAATCTTTATCACTTCACAATCTAACTTTCACATTAATAAGTGGATAATGTACATTTGTGGACAAGAGTGTTTCTTTTTCAAATTTGTTTGGGTCACCACTAATTATTCTAATGGGTCCTTCAAAATGTCTAAAATGGTTTCTTGCTTCAGACACTTAACTGACTTTAAAAAATATTTATATCATCAAGTGATTTCGTGAGTTTGCAACCAATTTCCAGGTGTCTGTACGAGCTGCTAAACTACTGTGATGTTTTTCACTTCTATTTTCACATGAAATTTCATTTCTTATAATTTTCTTGATGTGAAGTTAACATGTTCAGTGTTCTTCTATATCCTAGTCTTTCATCTGAAAAAAGTATTGAATGAATAACAGATTCTTTCTCTTTCCTTCATTATGATGATGAGTGCTTCTTTCATATGTTTTTTATTTTTGACTTAACAGTCTGGAAATATTGCAAAATCCTGCATGAGACTTTGTGAGTGCTAAATGGGAAAAGTTTATTTGAGATTCTAGTTGCTGTTTGTTCACCCTGGTCTGGAGAAGAGGTAACTTCACATCTTATTTACCCTTCTCTGTTAAGGCCAGGTGTGAATCAAAATGTTTCACAGACCATTAATTGTAAAAAAAAAAAAAAAAAAAAAAAAGATAGCCTAGCTCAATGAATGGAATTTCAACTACAGTGAAAGTGAGTCTCTGGGTCTCCGCGCACCCCATGCCCCGGTCTGCTGGCCCTGGTCTGCTGGCCCTGACCGGATTGTGGGTGCTGTCACATCCTCTTGCTGCTCTCCCTATTGGCCTCCCCATCCCTTCACCCCTGTCACCGTGGGCTCTGCACATCACAGGCTGCTGTCTTCCTGCTCTTGGTTTCATAGCCTTGTGCTTCAGCTCTGCTTGACCAAATCTCTTACATAAAAGCTTCTCATGAAGAGTCATCTCGACTGACTAGTTTACTGAACACAGTTCAGAATTTATCTCTTGGCGGCCACACACCTTGCTCTTATTTGAGGCCCATGTTTTCGTGTTATTTTGTAGTAGTGAACACACTGCTCACTGTGCTACATTGTAAGGCAGTTGAAGGAGGAGAATTTATTGGATGGGGACTGTGAGGCACCTATGTTTAGGCACTACCTGGACAGCTGAATCCATCCCTATCTCTGCTAAGGGTGAGGGGCTGGGATGGGAGAAGTGAACATTTTCTGTGTAAGTGACACATTCCAGGCTAAACAGGGACATCTTTCCATCACACGAGCATAGCTGTAGGGAGAAAGGAGACCCCAAGAGGATAACCTTTTTGTTTTTGATCTGTGAATATTTCTCTTTCACAAAAAGTCTTTGGTAGCTTATAGGAAAGCTTGAGTAGTGCTGAGTAAGACCACGGGGTTTATGTTAGTGTTTCTTTTATGATATCAACAGAGATACGAACTAGAACAATCTATCTTTTCACTCTTCTCTAGGAGAGACAGAGAGAGAGGGAGAGAGAGAGGGAGAGAGAGAGAGAGCCAGAGAGAGAGAGAGAGAGAGAGAGAGAGAGACAGAGACAGAGACAGAGAAAGGGAGAGGAGAAAATGCCCAGTGAGTTCCCAATTCTACCATCTTGATCACTTACATTGCCCATGGGTTGGGTGGTCCCAACCTTCCTCATAAGCAGGCCTAGAAAAGGTTTCATAAGGAAATGATTTATTTTAAAGCATCTCTAGGAATGAGAAACTGACACAGATTTAAAAAAAAAAAAAAGACAACAAAGTTTCTGATATAAACAGGATCTTGGGACTCGTCCCTGGAGGAGACTTTGGTGATAGAGGAGATTATCCATCAGTGAGGCACAGCCAGTGGCAGGATGTGTGGATGTCCTTGTCGGAGTCCCTCAAGCATGTCTCCCTGTGCAGGCAGAGCTGACCCTGGCTGCTGGAGGGCAGCTGCCTCCAGAGAGCCCCAGGTGCAAGCTGCTGTGAGTAGGTGCCCTGGAGCGGGGAGGGTGGTTGGGAGGAGTCCTGGGGAGCACGTGGAGCAGAGGCTTTGCCCACGCCAGCTGCCTCTGCTCCTGAAGGCTTGTGCTGAGCAGCTGGACTCAAGCCAGGAGATGCAGGCGCCTCAGGCTGGGGGGTGCAGGCGCCATGTATCCCAGGTGCAAGCAACTGACAGACCCAGAGTCTGTAGAGAATTTACAAACTGAGCCAAAAATAAGCCAGAAAACAATCCGTGTTTTATGATCATGTGTCAACAGTTCTCAGCATACAATGCTGGTGCACTTCCCCTGCTGTGAATGTGTGCATGTGTGTGTGTGTGTGTGTGTGTGTGTGTGTGTGTGTGTGTGTGCATGCATGTGTGTGTGTGCACACGAGCTCACACCCCCTTGGCCCATTGGTCTACCCTTGAGTACAGAAAAGCATAATCCCTGCAGTGCATTTACGATAATGTTCGGACAACATAGAACTTCTTTGAAAAGCCAGTCCTACTTCCAATTGGTATAAATTCTTTACTATTCTTTTCAAACCACATGAAAACAAAAAAACAACAAAATCTGTATTGGTGAGGTTCAGATTGCTGTCTCTTTCTGCTGCTGAGTGACCGAAGTCCTGGAGAAAGGATGAGGCCACCTAAGGAAGGGCTACTTGACAATGATGATTCATAGCCCAGAATTTCACCTTGTCCATCTACAGATAGGTTTTCCAACAGTACCATGTGCTGGAGAGTAATTGCTAAATTGTTTTGTGATATTGGATATGTAGAGGTAAATAATTCCACTCACACATATGTGTTATATATATGACAGATATCTCATGTACATAAGCTTGCGTACATGAACTATGCCACCTCAACCGAAGTCATGGTTCAGTCTGCTGTGCAGTTTAATTCATTGCCCTCTCTTTTGGTATAGCCTGGTGCCAGAATATATGTATCATCATTGTCATCATACCAAGTTCTAAAGGTATTCCTGCCGTACCTTTTGGATAATTTTTCCTCTGTTTGTGTCAAGTGATGACTGACCGGAGCAGTACTGAAGTTCATTTGTCATCGTGGACAAGACACAAGGACCTAATTCTCTGGCGCAGTCTAATGGATAGCTAAATTCTGCAGACTGTTTGCTGGTGATTCAGCCTATTTACCAAGATAATTCAACTTGCAAATCAGTCCTGTAAAAAGATGTAGTTGGTGAAGACAGAGGAGGCACATTTTCCCTAAAAATAGCCACACTACGCTCGATCCAAGGCGGTACAGTAGCACCACACAGAAAGAGGCGCAGTGAGGCAGTGAGGGACTTTTTTTTCCTCACCCAAATTATCAATTCCTTTCCCTGAGAGAGCTTGGAGCACACTTCCAAGTGGTTGTGCCAGCTTCTTTCTACACTGGGAAATCAGCCCTTGCCCATGCTAATGAGCCAGGCACTAGCACTACCAATTGGTCTGGTTCTTTTGCTTTTTGCATTGCTGACATTTCCTCTTTCCAGCTTGGGAGTCACAGCTGCAGGGAGAGAGCTGCAGCATATTTCTGGCTATGGTCTCTTTCAGATGGCATCGTGAAGCTGGGGCCGGGTAGCCTTCCTGGTTTACATATGTAAGAGGTGGGGATTGTAAGGATCCTGATCAGGAATATTTGAACTCTTGCAAAATGTATTGTGCTGGGCTACCATGTTAGAAGACATCATGCTGTGTGTGCTGCATGCCTTCGAAGCTTGTGGGGCACGCAAGACATAGGAGCCACTTCTCTCTGGTATCCATGACATCTCTGAGGATGTCGGCCATTCTTCCCTTGCATCATCACAAAATTCCCCTCCCTCTTTTGCATACTAGAGGTGTGCTGAGATTCCTTTGGCTGTAGGCTACTCCGTCTTTAGACTTTAAATTCACATGCGCTGTCAGAAGTTAAGCACACCAAGAACTAGTGGCACTACAGTTCTGACATGGAGAGACTGTACCTAGTCCGTCATCTGATGTTTCTGAAGTATTCTTTCACATTGGATGGATTATAATTGAAGTTTATGGGAGTCCAGGAGAGGCGTGGAGAGTTACATCCACTTGAAAAGCTACCTGTAATGATGGGAGAAGGTTCATAACTAAAAAGACTGATCATTAAAGGGGAAAGGTGCTGTACATCAGCCATGACCTCAAGGAGCCCTCGGAAAAATGTTGCTCTGTTAGAGGACAACATGACTGCTCAGAAGAACTGCCACTGGCACTCAGCAACAAGACTTCCTCAGCAAGGCACTCTTACTGGGATGTGCTTGCACATTGCTGGACTGAAATACCAGAATTTGCATGTGTTTTTCCAGCTGTGCTTGTTTGTTTAATTTAAAAGATCAGCTGCAAAAGTTCCGATCATCTTCTTAAATTAGGAGATGGCCCCCAGTTCTCTGACCACGTGGATAAGCTGAGTCGTTCTGCAGAGTAACTTCCTGCCGTTTGTTGCCTTCACCCAGCATTCCATTTGAAACGTGATGACCTATTTTATTTATATGCTGTGGGTGTATTCGAGCACAAGACAGAAGGGAATGTTGTAGACACTAAAGAAATGGAAACAGACATTGTCTTCTAGCAGCTTACAAACTTAATAAAGTGTGAATATGTATACACTCGGTGGAAGAATCAGAAGCATATCCAATATATGGAATAGGTTATTAGTAATAGCTGAGATATGAGATATCTCATATGAAATTTATCATATAGCCCAGAATAAGCAGAGGTTGAGTGCATTATCACATTGGCACTACTCAACCATGAGTAGCAGGAATGCATTCTTTCTCTCCAGAAAGATGTCTGAGGAGGCTGTGGATTTAGTGAGTGGGGTCTGGAGCTTGCGTTGGAAGTGTAAGGTCTTGAGTTCGATCCCTAGTACCGAAAAAAAAAAAAAAAGATATGTAACTCACAAAGAGATTAAATATCTTTCTTTAAAGCTCCAACGTTTAGCCCCTATAGTTAATCATTAGTTGAGATCATATTACCCTTTTTAGCTGCTTTTGAATGGGGTGTAGTTAAAGCAAGGTCATTTTTCCTAAAGTTGAGTGTAGATGATTTGGCCAGAACACAGCTATGAACATAGGTTAAAGTAGAAAAATTACTAAGTAATGTATCCAGTCATTAAAACCTCTTCTCTATGGTACCACAGACAGACCAAGAAACCAACAACCACACTACAGAATGAGCAATAACTTGGTTGACATATGAACACAAAATCAAGGTGAACACTCAGAATGGATATTGGCCTCTTTCCAGCAAGGTGGAGATACAGTTGGTGTTGGTCAAAAGCCCAGACCCAGAGCCAGTTCTTTTCTCAAGAAACAGACTGACTAGAGGACCTTTTCTATAGTTGTCGCCCAAACCTTGGAGAGGAATACTTTGGATTAACTCAGATTTCACCAAGTCAAATCTGTTTTCCTGCATTTAATTCAGTTCTATGTGTGAATTCTAGTTAGTGTTCCTGCTTTAAAGACGTTGAGAAGAAAATGTCATCTTCCCTGCTTGTCTGTGTTGCTAGAAAAGAGCCACATGTAGTGTATGTGAAATTAGTACACACTTAAGCATGAAACATGTATAATTTAACATTAAACCCATTTGAAATCCCCATTCTACTAGAATACAGAAGTTTTCATCCACTTCTAAAAACTTCCATCTTCCTTTAAAACCTGATTCTCTCATCAGCTTCAATTTCTTTTCATGAGAAGGAAAATTCAAGTAAAGATGTAAAAATGCTAGAGAAATCAAAGACACATTCATAGATAAATTTTGCCTGAAATGTCTGAAGTTTATGGAAAATTGTAAGCCATAACTGTAACAACTGAAGTGTTTGGTCCACAGAATGGATGGAACTGAGCTCAAAGAGGGCTTTGATGATGAAGGGGGATCTTCTTCCTGGAAGACAGCCTTAGGTGGGAGAAGAAAAAAGGAAAAGAGCCCTGAAAAAGGTTGTAGTTCAGGAGTGGAGATGTAGCTCAGCAGTATAGCACCTGCATGGCAGGTGTGAGGCTCTGAGTTTGATTCCTGGTATAAAAGAGAGAGGGAGATGTTTTTAGATGCATCATTTGAGAACATTGTAGGTTTTCTAGGAACAAACTGAATGATAAAAACACTATTTGATAGGTGACACCCTGCCTATTTTGCACAGAAATGAATTTGATGGGTGACACCCCACAGAAGGAAGGGCCTTTGTCTGTAACCTGGTCCTGAGGGATGGAATCATCTATCAGCACATTGTTGGCAGGAGCATAAAGCCATACACTCCTCAGTGTGAGAGAGTTTGGTAAGACTTTTCTATAAGCATTTAATATTTGTGAGTAGTTCACTAGGAAGGCAAATGTTGATTTATGCTCATTGTAGAACATTTGAGAAGTTAAACATTATGAGTGCAGTGGTGGTCAAGGTGAATAGGTCATAAACAATTGTAAGCCAGTTGGTTAGAGGGTAGGTGAAGAGTTCTGAGTTTGAAAAATACCGCTGCTCAGGAATGCTGATTTCTGGGTTGTAGATATACGGGCTTTGTAACCCATTCTCTGAGTAATAAATAGGTCCAAGTGAAAATAAGCACAATTTCTCATGCAGGATAGGATGGGAAACCCGGGAAAAATACAGCAGCCTAAAAAATTCACTGCAGAAACACGTTCATGAAATGTCTGGCAGAAGACAAAGAAAGTCTTGGCTTAGCTAAAAATTAAGGGATTTGAAAATTTGGGGGAGATACAACTGCTCTTCCTCTTGAATGATGTTTCCCAAGAGCAAATGCAGTGCTGAACACATTGCCCACACTAAGTGCAATGATATTTTGCAATATTGTCTCTCATGAAAGCATTGTTACCTCCAACTTGAAATATGGGGACCCAGCGTGACTAAATCAAAATGTATCTATCCCACCCTCAAATGGCAGTAGGAGTCTGACTTCATAGAACCAGGAAGGGGGCCAGAAGGTAGAAGAAGAATCAGCCAGTTCAACACAAGGTGTGTTTCCAGCCCCCGTACTTGTTTATGATATATTGGCCATCTTGGCTATTATAAGGGAGCCCTCCCATTACTTGCAAAACATTTTTTAAAGTTAAAAAAAAATAAAAGTAAAGTTTCAGAGCAGTTTTTCCATGCATACTGGCAATGATATTCTTATTTTGTCGACCTTCCATAAATATTCTAGAGTGGATTAAAAAAATTGATCAAAGCGTAAATCATATGTTCTCTTTTCAATTGAAAATTTACTTGATAATATAAACTCAAAAGACAAAATCATCACAGTTCTACAAAAGGTAGTGCTTGTAGTCTGTGTTTGAAATAAATTAAAGGGCAATACTGATAGTCCCAGTAGCATAAAACAATTATAACTGACAAATTACTGGACTGTGTTTAACAGTTTTCAAGAGAGTTTGTATCTAAATATTATTTTGACAGTTGAACTTTGATCAAAATTAAAGTATCACAGAAAAACACAACCCTTTGTGAAAATGACAAAGGATACCTTTTGAATAATTGATAAGCTACTTGTAAGTGATCATTTCTTGAAATATAACATCTTCACATGTCCTCTTTTAGCCAAGAAGTTTCACCATTGGCCATGAGAGTGACTGGTTTATATCATGATTCCTCTACAAATACAAAATTCTTTCATTGATCTTTTTATTTATTTTTTAACAGATATGTTTACCATGATCAGGGTCCCTTTGTTTGGCAATGGCTTGTAATTAATCGGAGAGGGATACCTGTGTATAAACACACTGACTTCAGATGCGTCCACCACGGTTACATCTTCAGACATGCGAACTTCAGCAGGGACTGATAATTGTCTCACTGGTCATATGTCAGACAGTGCTCTTCAGAGCATCCACATATTCCAGAATAAGCACATGTGTCAGCATCCTGAGTAACTCGATGAGATATTCAGATAGCACAGAATGCTTGGCCTGCTCTGCATAACAAAGAGATGATTTCATTTTTCTCAGTGTGCTTAGGATTCAAGTCTATAGCTTCATTCTTTTTTCATGGAATAACAAGGGAGATAGCAGCATCCCCCCACCAACACTTTAATTCCTCAATGTCCTGAATCCATAATTTCTGATTTCCCTCACTGAGTAATTTTCCAAAAGTATCTTCAGCCTGACTTTAGGTTTAATGTAGTTTTAGAAGTGTTTCCACTAAGGCACCAGGCTATTTACTTCAAAACTGGCCCTCGTCATCTTGATCATCCTGTGAGGTATGAATGTTTTTCAAAGTAGTTTTAATTTTTTGTATAAAGTTTTCTGGTCTTCCTTTTTCCTCTCTATTTTCTTTGGTGAAAACAAGAATAATTTTTGCAAGAGTTTCAATCAAGTGAAGGTAACTTGCTTTCTAATTTCAATTTTAAGAGTTCCAGAAATTGGGCCAAGTCCACAAACTGAGTAAACATGTAACCTGATGGTTCCTTAGGCTGCTATGTCTAAAATGATCAAAGGGTGTTTTATGAAAATCTCTTCATTATGGCCATGTCCATTTTATGATTTCTTAAATTAGTAGCTCTTCTCAGATGCTATTTATTCAGAAGCTTCCCATTTGCTTACACTCTGTGCTTCATCTTTTCAAAAAGTGATTCTCATACCTGATTTCAGCATCCTGTGTAACATGACTGCTAAGGCAGTTTTCTGACACTGTGGAGATCGAGTCATTCTTCTCTGTCTAGCAGTCACCTGACACAGGTATTGGTAAATGCTCAGTATCCAATTAGTACAGAAAGAATGAGTGAGATGATATTGATACTATAGCTGGGTCTTGATTTACAAACCATCTCTAAACTAATTACAGTGTTCAAATACTTTCTGTGCATTACTGTATCATCCAACAAAACAAAACAGATGATGGTATCAAATCAGCTCTTCCAGAATGTTTTCCTCCACAAATCCATTATTTACGGTGTTATTCATTTACACCGTGTTGCTGTTTCTAGTGATTCCAAGATCGAGAGAGCAATTTCCCAAGAATCCACTCTGAGGATTTTCTGTGTCCTAAGTTTTCAATTTGGTTTAAGCATCCTTTTATATTTTTAAGAAGGACGGAAAGCCTCAGGTAGTTCATAAGGCACTTTTTTTTTCACAAAAGTGAAAATAGAAATGTATCAGTCAACTGAAATCGTATCACTTTTAGCATCTGCTTTCCACTAAATACACCATGAACACATCATTCTACTTGTGACTAAAATAAAATAGGAGCCAGAAGATGCATAGAAAGAACTTGGACATGCATGTATGTTATATATTGTGAAATAGAAAAATACTCAAAGCGAAATGGGGTGAAGGCGGAAAAATAATGAAATTATAACAAAAAAGAAAAGAAACAAAATTTAAGTATATAGGGGGTGGGGGTGGTAGGGTGGGTAGGGCTATGGGAAAAATGAGAAATAAGTTGTCATATACTGGTACAAATTCTCATTGTTGAGTGCAATCATGATGTGTATATGCAATGTACCAATAAAGATTTAATAAGAAAAAAAAAAAAAAGAACTTGGACATGCAGATTTGTCTTCTAGGGTTTATCAATCTAACGTGGCATCCACCTGTAACATGGACAGTAGGAGACCCTGCAGCCGATAAGAGAGACTTGAGCAGACCTAAGTCTTTGCATAGAAACTGGACATTTCCATAATCTCTCAATCTCTTAGTGAGAAAAGGATTTTGATTTAGTAATACCTGATTAACTCTGAGCACTAGACTTTAATCTCATATCATAGGATCTCAGTTCTGTTCAAACCAAAAAACTATGAGCTCAGAATTTCTGTATGAAACTCACTTATCTTCTAAAAATCTTTGAAAAATGAGAGACACACATAAGAACACTCAATGTGTTGGTTTAGTCTGTGGAATATTCAAGACCTAATTGCTTTTTTAAAAATCAAGAGTAGATTATTTACGCTGGCCTTCATTGAACAATCAAATTGATATGAGCAAATGTGATGCTGACATGTGTACCTCTGAGTTCATTCCTTGAACTAGCAATATTTTAAAATGATGATAAAGAGGTTTGAAAGTGAGAATTTACAGACAAATATGTGTGGAAACAAAAAGCCCTTAGAAATAGGTTTTGTTGCTGTGGGATTTTGCAGCAGTGCGTTTGAACTCAGAGAGCAGGAGATGAACTCTAAGTGGGAGAAAATAAGGTTATAAATGCTCATTGTGCCAGGCGTGGAGGTACATGCCTGTAATCCTAGCATTTGTGAAGGTTAAGGCAGGAGGATGGTAAATTCCAACCCAGCCTGGGCAAACTGTTGGCTTCTCAAGATCTTATCTAACAACAACAGCTTGGGATGTGGCTCAGGGAAAGGACCCTGTAGTGCCAAGAGAAAGAAAAACGTTGTCAGCATCTATCAGTTCTTAATATGTGCATAGTTTTCTGCCTTTCACACAGATGAGTGTGTATTCATTCAATCTTCCAAATGAACCCATGAAATAGGTGTCGTTTTATAGCTGATGAGAGTGAAGCAGATCAGCAGCTAGAATGGTAGTGTGACGATGTGACTGTAGGTAACTGTACATTTAGTGGTTTTGTGAACTGCCATCTCTGCAATAAACAGGATGCCATCATCTGAAAGCCTTAAAAATGCAAAGAAGCTTATCTTTCCAAGTGTTTTCTTGACATGGATCATCTATGTTTAAACAGAAAAGTATTTCACTGTATTGTAAAATTGGTAGGTTAAGACAGGATTTATAGCCAAGATGCAGTCAAATACTACAATGGGGTCTCCTATATTTCTTTCCCATGGAGAAGTTTTATTTTATTTAAATATCTAAAATTTCTAACTAGCAATATTCTATGAAAATATCCTCCATACTCAAGGTCATGCTTTCTTTAGTTTAGCAGAAGGAGCGCAGATCAAGGCAAACAGATCTGATGAAAAGTGGCTATAAAAATCTTCCTGGTTCCCCAGTTACTCAATAAAAACAATTATTCATGATTCTCTTAGTTTATAATTGCTTACTGTTTAGTTCCTCAGTGTTCTCTCAAGGTTATATTTTCAAATATGTTGCTGATTTATTTCCTGTATTACTACAGCATTCACCTAGCTTCTTATCAACCTACAGTGGTCTTTCCCAAAAATGTCTCAGAAAACGTCTTGTTTTAAACCATTCTCAGTAATCTTATAATCTAATGTTTTCAGCAGTTAACAAGGTGCAGTGGAACATGGGCCCTATTGTCCTATCTGACTTCAACTTCGTTTCATTAACTGCGTTCTTGGCACACGGTCCTTTACCTCGGGACCTTTGCATTTGCTTCTTTCTCTGTTATATGTGCTTTGTCCTTATTAATATCCAGATTCCCTTTTTGGCCCCAGGTTAATGTAGTTCCTCCATCTTTTGCTTCTTTCTTAGTCCTTCTATCACATTTTTCTGAATACATACCATTACATAAAATTGTTTTTTGTTGCTCCATTTTCCCCACTAGACTATTAATTTTGTTTTTCTTGTTCACTGTTTTATCATTTTCTGTAATGTTACCTAACACATTGAAGTACTCAATAAAAGGCTTATAATGCATGGATAAATACCAAGTGCTGATTAATAAATGAAACTGATGTCAGGTGTTAGCACGAAAATGCAAGACTGCAAACACTGATGTATAAAATTTACCTCAAGGGAATTTTGAGCATTTGATATTTCACAATGCGGAGATATTGGCAATGATGGAAACTTCATAACAAGAATGAAGTTACACAAAAACTAAATGCTGTGGGACACAACAACAACAACAATAACAACAACAAAACATGGACAACACAGAATGGCTGCAGAATGTGAGCAAATGAAAGGAGATGTCCAGATATTGCAACATCATTATCTGAGTGATAGTTTCTAAAAACCAAAAAACAGAAAATTATAAGCTTCATGAGAAAGAATTGGAACTAAATATCTCTTTTTTTTTCTCTAAGTATATATGCAGGAACATGTATATAGAGAAAAATAGTATAGAGCCCATATGCAAGGAGTAACTCAGCTGGGAAACATCTCGGCTGTGCCAGTGGAGTTTGTTATTCACATTTAATTGATAAAAATTAGAAATTACAATACAAAATATGTCCATGGAAGTTTTGAATTCAGATACTGAAACAAATCATACTCTTTAAAAGGTGATTTTTTTTTTCCAATTTGGAACTAGAAGCACATTTTAAATAAGAAGAAACACATCCCAACTTGACTTTAAGTTTATTCCTTCTGTAGCCCAAACAGATCTCCTTATTTTATAGTGAGACTGATGACTCATCACAGGAACTTCTGTGCTCCTTAACGTAAGAAGAAAATACCTCACTGAATTCTTCCAAACCATCTGTGTCGAGGATTTCCATAAAACACAAAGAACTTTAGAGTTGCACGTTTCTCTTTTCACACATGAGCATGGCGGGGTGCTGGTGGTAGGGTGTTTTCTTGCTTTGTCTCTTAGGTGTACATAAAACCATGTGAAGGGAAAGTTTTCTTCAGTTTTTCTCTCCTGACTTCCAACTCTATGTCAGGTTTGAAGTAAAACAAAAACATATATAATGATACATTTTTAATGCAGTGCACACCTCAGGCAGTTTCCTTATGAATGAATCTTCAAAATCACTATTAACAAAAACTAAGAAGAAAGTGGAAAGATCAATAAAAGTGCCTAGGTAAAGTAAAGGAATAACTTATCTTTTGTAGAAGTTTAGAATCTTTTTTTTCCTTTTCTTTTGCAGGTTGCAGCTAATCCATAGATCTGGACTAACTGTGTGCTAAATTTCAATCTTGTCATGTTCACATGATAGAGTTCTTCATAAGGAGAAGCACATCTCACACATGATCTGAGGTGAATCAGATGTTCAGCTGAGCCCTGTAATGCCTCCACTAACTCACTGCTCACTGGCTTTTTCTAAGAGAAAAGAATCTTCAGTCAAGTGAAACAGATTCACCATTTGAGGAAGTATTTGACATTACATTAGGTCCCAGAGCAAAGAAAAATGGTTCTACTCTTGTGACCCTTTTCTCTTGGCCCTCACCACCTAGCTTAGTGACAGTTACTCTCTTGTGTTTAATACTCACTTCCTCCTAAAATATTGCAAAAGGAAGATAGGACTGAAGGAACAAGGAGAATGTGCTTATATTTATATTCAAGTGCAATACAACACAAAGACAAGGAGGATCTGGCATAAAGACTCATTTAAAAAATTAAATTCAAATATTTATTGGTACATTATGAATGGACATCATCATCACATTCAAAATTGATAGTTTGTACCAGAATATGACACAATTTGATTCTCATTTTTCCCATCCACCCCCACACACCCTGCAACCCTCTACCCCCTATATACAAAAGCTTTGTTTCCTTTCTTCTTTATTACTTTATTACATTCTTTTCCCCCTCGTTATTTACCCCTACACGCTCTTTGCTTAGAGTCTCATTTTTGTATATCAGGCTGACCCTGAACTCAACCTGGAACTCATAGCAATCCTCCTGCCTCTGCTTCCCAAGTGATTATAGACATGAGACACTATGCCCAGCCCTGTAGTATATGGTTCTGATTGCTGGTGGTCATACATCACTGTACCTGTCATTGTTGTATGTGGTTACTGGGGATTGAACCTGGGCCTTGCACTTGCAAGGCAAACACTGGAATCACTAAAGTAAATCCTCAGCCCCCTCATTTTAGTGTTTATCGTGTTCAAATTGGTATTTTGAAATCAGATACTCTTTCTCATCTGCTGGGCAGATGTTCCAAGACCCCCTGCAAATACCTGGACTCATGGATAGTTGTGAAACTTTTATGTATGACATTGCTTTTGTATATATATATACTTATGATGAAATTTTATTCCAAAATCAGGCATGGGAAATATTAAGAATAAATAAAATTAAAACAACCCTAACAAGATATTTTGACGTGTTTTATGAATATGGTCTCTTTCTCAAAATATTATTCTATTAAACTCACCCTTCTTCATCTTGGGGTGGTTATAATAAATGTTATGTTGCCTTTGATTTGAGATGTAACAAAGAGCATACTGTGGGTTTGAGATTGTATAGATTTAGTGTTAGACTACTGCCTGAATGTCACTTGAATAAAAACACTTTGATGCTACAGAAATCAGTCTGAAAACAGAAATGGGATTAAGTGACTTATGGGAAGGTAGTGAATACAGTGTGGAAACAAAAAGGCTGGTTCCTGTCCCTGATAGGATGGTGTCATATGGCACGTGAGTGCATCCCTCTATGTAGCACACAGTTTAAAGATGACAATTGTTTATTTCTGGATTTTTCCAGTTAATATTTTCCGTATTATCTATGGATAATTTGAATCTGTAGAACATGAACCATTGACTGAGGGAGGTTACTGTAGTGTGGAAATTCAACCTGGAAATCATTACAATCTTTTCCTTTCCTTTTATCCACCTGCTTCAATTATGTCTTGCTTCTCCATAACCAAACATGATGATATTTTCTCTAGTTTTTCTTTGTGTTCCTATCAACTGCAGACATTTTTTTTTGAGAGGAGCAGTATTACTATTTTTACTTCCATAGAATATAGTAAAAAACTAAAAATAGTATTGGTGATTTATTTGATTTGTATATATCATTTTAACCAAGATTATGTATGCCTAAATTAAAAGGAGAAAGCATTTTACCAAAAGTTAATTCTAAAAACATGAAAAGGTCTATTATAGCGTTAACTGCTAGTATTCTCTCTCATATAACCCAAATGCATAATCCTCTCATTAAGGCAATCCTCTACTCTTTTTTTTTTTACAATATTATGAGTGGAAGTGAGTATTAAATGCAAGAATAAATGTCACATGGCTGGATGGCTGAGGCCAAGGGGAAAGAGTGAGAAAACAGACTCATTTTTCTTTTCCTTGAAACCTAAGGTAATTCTAGATACTTCCTCCAGTGATGAATTGGTTTCAGTTGCAGAATGAAAGATGGATAATCTGCCTTAGGAGTTTTTTTTATCCTTATTAGATTGATCAAATTAGTAAGAAAAGTGCTCAATAGAAAAAAAGATGGGCTTAGCAGGGTAGGCATCTATTAAAAGACAGAAAAACCACTGCAAAACAGATCCTAGTGACCTTTGAAATAGTTTAACAAAATGAATAACACTAGTATTAATTATATTCCAAAAGATTTTAAAATCCATAATTTTATATATTATTTGTGTGCTTAGTACACACAAAAGGAGGTAGAAGCAACAGTTATTTCTTCAGTACAAACTTCAGTTAGCAAACTCTAGAAAAAACAAGATAAATAAAAATATCATCGCTAGATCACCACTGTGACGATTGCTGTACCGGGTCCTCTGAAGGAAACCCTGACTGAGCTGAGTGGCGTCCTGCGCTCCCCAGCGGAAGGGCGGCCCGACGCGACTGACGCGTGCGCACAGCTCCATCCACAGCTCTTGGCTTGCAGCGGGTTCTCTACTGCAATGCCCGGTGGCATGTTGACTGTCTTCCAACCGAGCCCTGTGTCTAACCACACAGAACGTACACTGACAAATAACAAATGTGTGTGACTTGCAATTAAATTTCTGATCATCTAGTCAGACAGAAATAGAAAATAAATAGAATTACTAACCACAAAAAATAGATTATAGTAGAGGACTCTTGGCAGACACCCCGTTAGCTAAGTGATCCAGTTACGCTACCGTTAATATATATATCACCAGCATGCATCTCTGGTGTGAGGGGAAAGACACGTCATTTCTATGACACTTCCCTCAGTAATACAGGGTCTTAGATTTAATCAGGAGAGTTATCAGAAAACTGATAGGGAGATCTAGTCACAAGATAAATCACTGTTGTCTCTTGAGCATTTCAAGGCTATAACAGACGAAGCAATCACACACTGGAGAAGTAGACTCATAGCAGCCTGGAATGGATTTTGGAACAGAAAAAGAGCACTGGTGAAATCTGAAAACATTTTTGTTCACTCAGTACTGTAGAATTAACTTCTCAGTTTCAATAACTATGCCTGTTTTATGACATTCCATAGTAAGATAAGGGAAGCCAAATGGGAACTGCATTTGTTGGCAGTTCTTTGAAGTCTAACATTATATCAAAATTGATGAACATGTTTTCATTGTTTTAAAGATCTCTAAAGTATGCTTTGAAATTACTTTTTAGTAAAACACAACCAAATGCACCTTAATATTTCTGAAGGGGTAACTTTATAGTCTCCTCTTGGAAGATTGTAGCCCCTGCCTCTTCTCTTTGAGTTTTCTTGTGTGTGAAGTAATGTATGCTTTATATCTATTTAATCGACCTTATATTTAGCTGTGTTCCAAGATTTTTCTTTAGAAACTCTTTTTAGTATGTTATAGTAATGTTTACAATCAGTTTGATCCTTTAGGTGACTTTTTCTATGTATGTTTCCTACTAAAATCAAATGGGAGTTTATTAATCTGCATTGACTTGGTTGTCTAGATGGTTTATAGACTATTATTTGACACCTGGTTTTCCAGGGAGTACTCAAACTTGATACTCTGATATCTGAAGTTATAATGTAAATATCAATCTTGGCATCATCTCTCCCAATAAGATATTAACATTGAATCACATTTTCCAAGGACAAGGATTTTGGAAATTTACAGAAATGCATGAGGGATTATAGAGACTTGTCAGATAAGCTAAATTTAAATTGCCCGGTAACATTAAATGAGAAATTCTGCTTGAAAGTCTGTCTCGGGAACTGCTCTGATTCCCACGGCACCTGGGCTACTTCTTTGCTGTATCTACTTCACTTTATCCTGCTTATTATGCCAGTATTTATGTCTGTGACCCCAGGTTGCTCTCTCATATGACATGGCAAGAAAAGGTTCTTTTCAGTCTTCTGTTTTCTTTAGGGCTGCAGGAATTTAAAAATGAGATTATTGGTGGTTGCTTTGGATTATGCGGGCAGTGAGAGGCAGGGAGGGAATGGATGGGTTCACCTGAGTCTATGAAACTGGGCTCTTGCTTATAGAAGCAGGACCGTGCAGAGCTCAGGTTCCACATCAAAGACCTGCCTCGCTCCGGCTCCTGCTCCCGGGTTGGCATCTCCGGCTCTGCTCTCCATGAGCACACAATACAGTAGAGCCATATAACAGCAGGAGCGCCACCACTTCTATAGATAACTGTCAAAACTGGCATCCTCAGAATTTTACCTGCTCAGTGGTGATGAACTTCTGATATATAGATGACTACGAGTGACAATAAAGTTCTGAGACATAGAATATGTTGTGGATCAGAAGGAGCCCAAAATTCAGGAGACTTTGGCCTCAGGGTCCACCATTAACTTATTGTTGAATTTGGGTAAAGTGAGTAGTCTCTGAGGACTTCATTTCATTCTTTCTTTGAAAGAAAATTAAGATAAATGACAAAAATATGTCTTCTCAAAAGACTGTATATCTTCAGGCATATCTTAAGAGAATAATATTTAACCTTCTTACAGCCTCTACCATTGTAAAAGTCCAGACGGAAATAAACTATTTCTTTAATAACATTTAGAAACATATACAAGTAGGAAAATCATAATTTGAGAAAGCATCTTTTTTATTCTGTATAGTTACCTTAAATGTTGAAGAACAGAGAAGGGGAGAGAAAGAGAGAGAGAGAGGAAAGAGATAGAAAAAGAGAATAAGACAGAGTAAGACAGAAACAGTATGAGTGAGACTATTAGTGTGAGTATTTGAAGTCAAGACTGACAGTATAGTGATATAATGATATGATCTGTTCAAACCACTTAACAGTTTAGAACTTCACACTCCTCACTGAAGAGGTGAGTTAATCTGATGATAAATAGAAGTGGACAATGTATATAAAGCACCCAGCTTAGTACCTGGTCAATTAACTCCAGCATATATCAATGCTTGTTTCCCAGCCATTCCCAAAAAGGATTGAATACAGTTACTTTATTATGGGGAAAAAATTGCCTCACAGCAGTTACTTACATATGGATTTAAAACATTTTACAAGTATTATCACTTTTTACCCTTGTATGTGTAATCAGTAATAAGAAAAGTTATTTAGGTTTAATTCATGATACTACCACTGGGTATAAAAATTTTAACATAAATATAGACAAATGTTATATACATTAATCACTAGAAAGAAAAAATGCAGCAAATAAATGGCTATATGTCTAAGCACTGCAAAAGAACTTGCCTTTACATAAAAATACCCCACATATACACAAAAGCTGAAACAATTTGCCACCTAATTATGAGCGGGAAGGTGTAGGCAGAGTGATCATTAGGATTAAGGAAAGCAATAGTCTGTCTCTCTGAATATCTATCCCTCTGTTTGTCCTCCATTATTTATTTAGAGATCCTATTCTAAATGTGGATTCTAATTCAGCTCTTGGAACTTTGCTGATACAGAAGAAACAGGAGTTGTGGTTTTCAAGTGATGGAATTTAAGAGAAGGGAACAAACTTATTTGTCAATGGAAATTTTAGCTAGACTTTTCTTTTTTTTTGTACTGTTTTTTTTGTTGTCACAAACTTAATGGGATACTAAGGGGGAGAAAGGCATAGAGATAATGGAAAAGAAACAATATATATACTGCAGAAATTATAACGTAAGACTTTAGAAAGTTTCAAATTGACACAGAATTTGAGAGATAGAAACAAAACTCTACTCGATGTAAACATGCCTTCAGTTCTGACTACTCTTTTCACTTTAGCTTTACCGTTCAATAGTCTCTCAAATAACCCTCTTGGTGGTTCTATCATTTCTGGGCGACGTGATTGGTTTACTTATTTACCTTTTTAACCTGGGGCAGGGGGGGAGCTAAGGGTGGCTGAGAGACAAATGCAGTCTTGCCTTGCTAGTCCAATCCCAAAGAAGAATCTAGGTGAATTCCCTGGGAAGAAAAGTAATTGGGAGGTCAACACCAGCAATCTTATTTACTCCTTAGAATATAAAGATTTAGCTCACAAATAAACTCAAGTATTTAATTTATTTCTCTTACATAGTGCTGAGAAAGCTTTACTGTGTGAGAGAGCAGAAAATTTATGAGTTTAGAGATAAAAATCAGAAAATGCTGGTCTGGCATTTTAGTAAATAGAAAATGGAAGGGGGGAAGTCTGTGCGTGGCGCCGGAGGACAGTTTCTGCATTTTATAAAGAGGTGACTATTTCATTGAGTGGTATGAAAACTTGGGGAGCTTTTACAGAATTTGTGAAGTAATTTGTCACACTCTTCCTTTAAAGTTGTCACATACGTTATTTTTAGAACTTAGAGAAGCAAATTTAATGTCAGCACAATTAATTAATCATCTGACATCAATGCCAACAAAACAAAATGCAGTTAGAAATCTGAAAAAAAATTAAGCACACTTAAAAAGTATAATCTGGCCTTTACCTAGAAGGATTGTCTAACTGGATTAATATTTTTCTGTTAATAATGGGGAGCGTTAGCTATTAAGAGAGTGAGACTTCTCTTAAATTTAGTTTTTCTTTTATTTTCAACAATCCCAGTTGATATTTATTTGAGATCTGATAGTAGTTTAATGACACATGAGAGAGTTTCTTGGAATACTTGTGCACTGCTATATAAAAATAAATATTTTTTCCCTAAATGTCAGTTGGATATTGTACTATTCTCTTTTATCACAGGAAGAGGGATGGAAAAAGAAAAACAACAACAAAAAAAATTCAAAGTATTTGTAGCACAGTTGTGCTTTTTCTTCTTCCCAACTTAGTCTCCTATTAAGGGCTAAAAATTGATGGACTGTACGTTCTTCCCCATTTGTTTCTGAGAATAAGAAATGTAGTGTTGGGCTGGGGATTAGCTCAGTGGTTCCGGCACCTGTCTTGCAAGCACAAGGACCTGGATTCGATCCCTGGTAACCACATACAATACTGGGTGTGGAGACTCATGCCCAGCAGCAACCAGTACCACATACCACAGTGCCGGGCATGGTGGCTCACGCCTGTAATCCCAGCACTAGGGAGCCAGAGGCAGGACTGCTGTGATGTGAGTTTGAGGCTGAGCTCAAGGCCAGCCTGAACCGCAAAGTGAGACCGCATCTCAAAAAACTTAAAAAAAAAAAAAAAAGAAAAAAGAAATGTCGTGTTCACTGAAGAACACTGGTTTGGGTTTTGTATTTTGTTTTCTGTGGTCCTCTTTTTATAGTGCACTTTTCTGGTTTTATTCTTGGAATTGATATTTTTCTTGCACCTAAATAAATAAAGACAAAACAGGGATCAAAAGATTCTTCTAAAAGGATTAATCATGCATGCTTTGATAGATTAAAAATTATTCTGTAGTGCCTTTAAAAAAATGTCTTCCTCTCTCTACCACTTCTCTTCCTTCTCACATGTTTGTATATCTGAAGGAGTTATATATATGAGAGGGGCTTGTTTCATCTGTCAAAGCACAAAAAACCTGGAGGAGATGTGAGCTGCAAGTAGAAAATGATGTGTGCATGCACGGGTCTGAGCCTGTTGTGTGAATGCACTGACTCCTGTGAGCAGCTCCCACTTCTAGCACGTCTGTTTTGCAACACGAAGAGGAAAATGCCAATATATACTTAGATGAGTCTTCTCTCCTTCCTTTCTCTCTTCTCCCCTCTGCTCTCTTTTCTCCCCTCCCCTCCCTTCTCCTTTCCTCCAAATTTGCCTTTTCATTCTTTTCGCTTTTACCATCTTAAAGGCTCTTTATTCTCAGTATCATCAGTGCTATTAGATTCGGTCTTTGTTTCATCTATCAAAGCATGCTTACGATGGAACAGCAGGAGTTAGTTTAGATTTAGTTTGCTTCTTTCTTTACATGTTGAATTTTTTTTATCATTTATCTTTTCCTTCTTACATGAGTTTATTACTGTGGCAGAATTATTTTGGAAAAGATTCATGTGAATTGAAGTCAATTGCTACACTTGAGATGTTTGAGTGGATTTCAATTTCAATTTATTATTCTATAAGTAAATTAAAAATGAGTATAGATATTCAGTACTCTGTATATGTATATATGTGTGCATATTTTCAGGATGCTTTTTGAATTATCTGATTACATGTTTGGTACATGTATATTCATTTCCTTCCATTCAAACCTCACACTTGTATAATTTTACTGGTAATCTTTCTATATAATAAGAGCATCTTTCTATATAATAAGAGCACACATCTTTTAAAATTTGAATTATTTTATTAGTGTCTTTTGTTCACATTAGAAGTTTTATGTTTTACTTCCTTCTTATAATTTGAGGGGGTTTCATTCATGTCAATATGTTCCATGAATTTCCTTAGAGAAAATTTAGTGTCTTGGAAGCATAAGTGGCCCCAGAGAAGACAAATCCCTCCAAACCCAAGGGAAATACAGTTATTATTTACTCTCTATTAAAGTATCAAACCAACTTGAGTTACTAGTTTAAATTATGAATAGGTATACTTTATAAATAATATAATTATATATTATATATATTCAGATACATAGTATGTGTTCCATATGTGATTTTAGCATAAAGTAGCTAATAAAGCAATTCTAGAGTGACCAAGAAAATGTAAATAAGCAGAGAAGCTGTATAAAGATCAGATAAGGAAAGGTTGTGACTGATGGTTATGAAAATGTACAAATTTTAAGTCCAGTGAATCAGATTAATTTGATATGTGTGGGTGTGGTTATGGAGAAGAATGCTATTCAGAAAGATTTTATATGTATTTTCATAATTTCTTGAAACATTTTTAAGGATTTTGACCATCTTTCATACTTTGGGTAATAGTGTTTGATTTCTTACAGCCATTCAGCCTACACTGAATATCATTTGGTATTTTACTAACTAGAATTTTGATAAAACCCATTTAGCAAAGTGCTTTTTCTAAGTTTTTCTCTCATGGGAACAGTACTGATAACATAGGGATGGTGTGATGATGTCACACCTTTCCACATAAAGTCACTTCAGCCTGGAATCCTCCTTTACAAAAATTCTTTTTTTTTTTTTTTTTTTTTTTGAGACAGGGGTTTGCTTTGTGGTTCAGGCTGGCCCTGAGCTCAGCCTCAAACTCACATCACAGCAATCCTCCTGCCTCTGCCTCCCGAGTGTTGGGATTACAGGCGTGAGTCACCATGCCCGGCACTGTGGTATGTGGTACTGGTTGCTGCTGGGCATGAGTCTCCATGCCCAGTATGGTATGTGATTACAGGGGAATCGAACTCAGGCCCTTGCACTTGCAAGACAGGCGCTGGAACCACTGAGCTAACTCCCCGGCCCCTACAAAAATTCTTTCGTCAGTTCCTCTGTTGACATTATTTCGTAATATATTAGGGTGAAAATAAAGCCCATTTCCATCATTAACGGATGGATACAATTGATAAACTGTATAAAAAATATTTTGCTGAGGGCTGGGAATTTAGCTCCATGGTTCTGGTGCCTGCATTGCTTGCACAAGGTCCTTAGTTCTATCCCAATAACCACATTCAACAGTGCTGAGGGTGTGGTGACTCACACCCACCAGCAATCAGAACCACATACCAGAAATGCTGGGTGTGGTGGTTCATACCTGTAATTCCAGCTCTCAGTAGGCAGAGGCAGAGAGGCTGGAGGATTGCTGTGAGTTCAAGACTCGCCTGGGCTACTTAGTGAGTTAAGGGCCAGCCTGAACTACAAAGCGAGAACCTGTCTCAAAAGAAAAAAAAGGACTTTGCTGAAAGATACATTTCTTTAAAAAATAAATTGAAATTATTTTTCCATGTGTCTGCATAACCCTTTAGTTTAATCTCCACTTAGTCTCTTTTTAATCCTTTTCTAATCTATAAGCTCTCCATAGGGAAATGACTAAATATTTTTCTAATTTTTGCATCCAGAATGTAGAGAACTTAGGGTTTAACACATTGCTGCAATAATGTTTGTTAAAACGTTGCTCCTGTACCATGAACAGACTACCACAGCATTTCTAAACGAACATTCTTCCTGGCTTCTGAGGTTCTCACAGCAACTAGATATAGTACTTGGAATGCGAGGTAAGAAAGTAAGAGTTAGTTACTTTCTTGCTGCAGGAATAAAATATGTGACACCCACAATTTAAACAAGGAAAGGTCTGTTTTAGCCCCCAGCTTGTAGAGGTTTCCAGTCCACAGTCAGCTGGCTTCAAGGCAGATAAGCCTGGCAGAGGGATAATGCAGAGGAGAAACAGTCCATGGCAGGGCAGGCGGGAAGCAGCGAGACTGCATTCTTTTTTCTCTTTTTTATGTTATCCCGGAAACAAGCCTATTGAGTGATTCCACTCACACTCAGTGGACCTTCCTTTTTCATTAAATCCATCAACCACACTCAGAAGTATGTCAAGCCAATCAATGGACTGATCGAGTATCAGCCGTCCATGACTGAGTCTCCCCCAAACCCCCAGAGAGGAATGTGTGAGGCTTTGGTGGAGGATATAGATATAAACCATGACAGTAATGTCTGAATAAGTCCTTTTCATTAAAGCCATGTACAATGATCAGAATGTATGTGTCCCTTCCAAGTTCATATGTTGAAATTCTCATACTTAAATGTGCTGTCATTAAGAGTTAAACCATGTAAAAGATGATTAGGTCATGCAGATGGAGCTCTTGTGAGTAAAATTAGTGTCTTTATAAAAGTGGCCCAGGGGACCTATGGCTTCTTCTATTAAGGAAGGACTTAGCACAGAGTATTGTCTATGAATTAGATTACAGACCCAAACATCTAGCACCTTGGTCCTGGATTCCCACCCTTCCTATTGTTGAGAAACCTTTCAGTCCTTGATATTTTGCTTCAGTAAGTCAAACTACAAGGAAATAATCTGGTACCCAGAGTGAAACGTTGTTGTAACCCATATCTAACAATATGGAAGCAGTTTCAGAGCTGGAAAGTGGAAGAGACTGGGCAAGTTTTGAGGTCTTGTGCTGCTATGAGTAGATCTTGACAGGTCATTCTTAGGAGGGCCCAGAGAGTAAAGATGAGAGCTGGAGAGAGAACCCAAGTCATTCTGCAGTCCATGTGGGCTGGGCGCTGAAAGGCTGTTATGATGAAGCCTTAGACAGAATTAGGGAACAAGGTATTGGCCACTGGAGTGAAGGCTGTTCTTGTTATAATGTGGTGAAGAGCTTGGGTGACTTATGCCTGTGTCCAAGTATTTTCTGGAAGGTGGAAATGGGAAGCGTTGAAATAAACCCTTTGGCTGAAGAAATTTCTGAGCAAAGTGTTAAAAGCTCTAGTTTGTCTTCACTAGCAAGTTTGTAGTAAAATGTGAGAGAAGAGGAACAATTTAATGGTGAAATTCTAAATCAGAAGGGAAGCCAACTTTAACACTGCAGACAGTTCTCAGCTTATCCATGTTACTATGAGTGAGAAAGCATTTTGGAGGGAGCAAGGTTTGGTCAAGCAACTCTTCTTCCAGCAGGTTGGTGTGGATCTGCCGAGTTCTCTTATCAGTACAATGGAAAAAAGATCCTGAGTGCATTTCACAGCTCAGGGTGAGCTGCCACCGTCTAGCAAAGCGGAGCACTCAGGCCTGAAGTGAGGCAGAGACTTAAGCGCTACACTCTCTGCTTTATAGAGCAGAGCTCCTCAGGCTTCTCACTTACTGCAGTGGCCTCCTAGGAAGCAGGGGCCACCCCCCCTGGGAGCATGGCTGGTCCCCCTTGCACAGTGCGTCTGCTGACATGCATAGTTCACAGTCTGTTGGACTATGACAACCTTTCCCTAGATTTCAAAGGATGGAGACAATGGGAGTGTAGGAAAGTGGCCACCCCAAGAGCAGAGAGCTCCCACGGGGACAGCGTCTACTGGACATGTAGGAACAGGGCTGTCTCAGTGAGCTCAGACTGGGAGAACTCCCTGGTGTGGCTGCCATGTAAGATGGCTGGAAGCTCCCTGTCCTGGCTCCATCCAAGGGAGCTTCAGAATGGGCTGAGAATAGTGGAGACACAGGATCAAAATAGATGGGAATCTCTGGGTCTCCCCTCCCCAGTGTGTCTAGGGTGATGGTTTTGAGTCAGAGATACTTCTTGAGCCTTAAAGATTGGAACTTTCTCAGGTCCCGGAGTCCCTTTTGTCTCTTTTTTTTCTCATGCAGTGGGAATGGCCATCCACTGCCTAACTAACCCATGATTGTATTAGGAAAACACATCACTTGTTTGATTTTGCATGATCACAGCTGGAGAGCAGTTTGCCTCCGGATGAAACAAACATCCGTGTCACTTGTGCTTTATTTCAGTAGACTTTAGTTATTATGACTTTGGACTTTTGGCATTTGAGTTGATGTTGATTTTGAAATAAATTAAGATTCTGGGTGATTACTGAGACAGAACGAATACATTCTGAAATTAAAAAGAGAAAACCCCCTGGCAGGAACAGGGTGCTGCGCTCTGAATGTCTGTGTCCTAACCCCCCCATGTTGGTGACCTAACTCCCACTGTGCCGATGTTAAAAGATTGATCCAGGGAGAGGGGTGGGCTGCAAGGATTGAGTGCTCATGACTGGGATTGGCTTAACAGTGAGCTCAGACTTGGAAATCTCACCCTGTCCTCTATGTGCAGGTGCAGTAAGGAGATGGGCAGACACTGACCCTGTAGGAAAAACATGGTTTTAATTTAAACATTAAACATCAACCATATATTTTGATCACCTCTTGTTTGTAGAATATATATATTCTATATTCATATATATATATATATATATATATATATATATATGAAGCACATTATAATCAGGGGAGGGTGTCTAAGATTATTTGTTACAGAATGTGTGATGAAGTTGTCTATATGTGACAGTGAATCATGTCAAGATCTGAACTCACAAAACAACTGTATTGATGAAGCCGTGTTTGTCTTTATACTGAAATCATAGATAGTCTAAATGGGTAATTGATATGGAAATTGCTTTGCATTTGGATCTAGTTGGTTTTATCCAATCAAGATTTTCATAAATAGACTTCATCGTGTCAGAATAATGACATTAGTTTATTAGTTTTAAATGAAACGGATGAACTAAACAAACCATCCTGATGGAAAATACCCAAATTTATATGTAAATATATACAACTATTTCCATTTTAACCAAAGATTCTTTCAACAGAAACGAGTTCTTTCTTTTTCTTTTATTTGCAACAGAATTAAATCTGAATCTTTATGTTTATAAAATTCACAGTTACATTAATTTTATGATTATTTTTTGGATTTGCTTTTATTGCTTTTTAATATCTATTTTGTTGCATCTATGTTTTGTTGGGTTCATGGATACATGATAGGAATTTAAATCAGGGTAGAACTTCATGAATCTTAGTAATGGTCAAATGTTCAGCACAGTAGTGATGTACAGAGTGAAATACGAATCAAAGAAAGTGAATTTTGAAAACTCCAACCTCGGCAAGTTTTACATCCACAATTACAATTATGTTAGCATCTTTTAAAAAATTACTTTGGCATTTCTGTGTTGGTTTTAGTTTTCCCTTAAATTAATGAATCAAGACATGTTTAGTATTGTTCTGTAACCATTTTCTCATGCACAGGATACACAGAGAAAGAAAAAACATGTACATGTGACATGCACAAATTTATTTCTAGATAGCTGTCATTTCACTAAAGATATTCCTGCCATCTGTGACTAACATTTACTGAACACTTTGATATATACTGTCCAAATGTGTTTTATGAAATATACAATTTAACTCCCACAGGTAGTAGATGAAGTTGCCATATTAGACCGAGGCTATATAACTTGTCCAGGGAAGATCTTAGGTTATAGAGAGATGGTTTTAATCACTGTCAATAAAATTCATGGAGATGAAGTTTGACTCAGGATAAGTGTCTGGATACAACCATAGGATTTACAGTCACAGCAAGTTTTCCACAGTGGGACCTCACAGAGATGCCCCCCCCCCCTTCTTTTGGTTCCATGTTATATCTCATCACTTTTCTTTTCTCTCATAAGACATGCCATGCATGTATGGCTTTGAAAATGTAGGCTTACTCTGAAAATGTTTTGGGTCCTCCGAAAGCCTGCATGTGATCATTTTCATCCCTTGGAACTCAGCTTGGACACTGTGAATGTGTGGTGCTCTTGACCTGCACAGAGAACAGAAGCTTGTCTTGGTTCTTCCACATCTTTAGCTCTGCTGTTGCCACTGGCGATTCATAGTCTGTTTCCTTGTGATTTAATACACTTTTCCAGCTTATATTTATTTACTGATAAGCTTAGTGTGCTTTTGCTTTCTCAATCTTTTTTTAAATTGACTATTACTTAAAATAAATAAGCCTTCAGGAGAATTGGACAGTCTTTGGTTATATGGATATTGATCTTGCAAATGATTATTCTAGACATTCAAATTAGTATATTAACCTGGCTCTCTTCAGTAACTGTATCATATTAATTTGGATTCTATCTTATAGCATCTTTGAGGACAGAAGCAATAAGACCTTTAGCTGCTTTTCTAGCCCCTTCTCCATGTTACTTCTTTCTCACTGGTCTTTCCTATAAAAATAGACATAACATCTTCTTCAGCTTTTGAAATTTGAAAACCTCAAAAATACATGGTGATTTAAAAATAATTAAATAAGGAATTTAACAAGGGATTAATTAAATTAATAATAATAATTATTAAAATTTATAATATTATAATTATTTGGGCTAAATTTCATTAAAGAACATGTTCCCAGTTTGAGAAATTGATCAATTACAGGTTCCAACCTACATAACTAGTAATAGGTGCTTTCCTTCATATCTAATGCTTACACCTAGTAAAATATCTTGATGTCTCATGGAAATCTAGAGAGACATGGAATAGTAATAGGCTATGTCTCCTAATACCAGTTTAAAACATTGAATATGGCTCAAGTGCATAATCAACCTGGTGGGATGATATAATTCATATGGAATAAAAAGATGTCAGCACTCTACAACTTCCTAGACTAAAACAAAAATGGTTTTGAAGAAATTCACATGAAATTGTGATGCTTTTGTGGTTCACAAGCACATCACAAATGGGATACCTTTCTTTGTCATATCTTCAGCTTTCATTGAGCACAGAGATTAAAATCATTGATTTGAGATTAAGGATGAATGCAAAACTGTTTAAAAGGTTTTTCCCTAGAACTGCCTCTTGAAATTGCACAAGCAACATATAGTTTTCATGTGCCTGTTGGAGCATTTGAAGACCTCAGGATCTTCTCTGGGAAATGCAGGCGTCTATTGCTAATGACACCCATTTCTTTCATTGCCTCCTCTGCAAAGATATTGTCCAAATGGTATATTTTATGTTTTATCTTCAACCTGCAGCATTTCAAAAACTACTTTTGCAACTTAAAATATTTTTGTTTCTGTTTTATTTTTCTTCTAAATTATTGTCTGTAAAATTTCCTATCTCTTGCTTTTCTTGCTTCATATAATTCGTTCTTCTCTTTTCCCATAAAGATTGACAGGTGCTTTATAACCTGCAAACCAAATGCAATTTGAGCGCTATCTTGATGATCCTACTCCTTCTTTCTTATAGAAGATTCCATCAAATAAGTAGGTATATGGCTGTGTCAGCTCGAGGGAAACTTCTTCACAAATCCCTAGGGTTTCCATTTTCCAGTCCTGAGAATGAAATACCCCTCCCAAGAGTACGTGCTTCCCAGCATCCTGAGGAAGAATGGTTTACTCTATGCCCTCCAGAGGCAGTGCTGCAAGCCAGAAGGCTGTTATGGGACATTCTGTCAGGACCAAGGCTCTGGGTTCAGAATAGATATGTCTGCCAGATGATCCTAAGAACCTGTGGATTTAACAGACCAATGCAGCAGCTGGCAGTGATCTTCCAGTTCACACACAGACTATTGCTGGCCTTTTTTTTTTTTTTGCTTTGGTCCTTTGTGAGTCTACTGCTAGTTCACATTCTGTAGGTTGTCTCCTTGTGCCTTCTGGTCTTCCAGGACTTTGTAGTTATTGTTCTTGTTTATCAAGACCACTCTTATCATCCCAGAGAGCTATTGAAACTTAGATGATCAAGAGCTTAGATTTTTTTATTAATTGTGTTTATGTATATATGCAATACATACTAGTTACATTTGTTTGGGTGAATTGATACATGTATCATCTCTCCCTCCTCTCTCTCTCTGTCTCTCTCTCTCTGTCTCTTTCTCTCTCTCTCTCTCTGTAGAATTCGGAATCAAACTCAGGACCTTGTGCTTGCTGGGCAGGCGCAGTGCTGCTGAGCTTAATTCCCGGCCCTTCATGTATAATTTCTTGACAATTTTTGATCTTTTACCCATCCTATTTTTTTTCCTCTTTCTCCTTTTCTTCTTTCCCTTCCTCAACTCTAATAAGTATGTGTTCCTATTTTTGTCATCTTTTCTTTATTTTACACTGTAATGTATACATATTGTAAATTATTCATATAAACAGTACCATGTGATGTTTATTCTTTGTCTGATTTAATTCACTTAACATCATGGCCTGCAGTGTCACCCATTTTCCTACAAAAGACAAACTTTATCCTTCTTTATAATTTCATAATAGTCCATTTTATGTATGAGTATATGTATATACATATTTGTACACAGTTATATACACACATATATTTAACACACACATACACACATATAATGATGTTTTTATTCATGTATTTGCACATAGGCATCTAGATTGTATCCCTAGTTTACCTACTATGAATTGCAATGCTGTGTAGAGGGGGATAATATACATAGGTCACTATGGCACCATCCCCTTAAGTGTTTTGGGAAGATATTCAGGATATAGCTGGGTCAAACTGAATTTCACTTTTCAGTTTGTTTTGTTGTTGTTGTTAAGGTGTCTCCACAATGGTTTTGATAGTGCTTGTACTAGTTGGGCATCCTACCAACCTTGCAGAAGTGTTTTTTTTTTTTTTTTTCCTAGCTTCCACCACAGCATTTGCTATTTTTTTGTGATCTTGATGATGGCATTCTCTCTGGGGTTAGATGGTGTCTCAGTTTTTCATTTGCATTTCCTTGCTGGCTAAAGATGTCAGACCTTTTCTCACGTACTTATTGGCCATTTGCGCTTCTTTGAAAAGTGTCTATCTCTTTTCTCTGTACTTGATTGAGTCACTTATTTTGGTGAGTATATTTTTAACACAATGTAGATATTAGACCTCTATCAGAAGAGTAATCAGTAAAATATTTTTTCTCTTTCTTTAGGTTGTTGCTCTATTTTGTTGATTATTTTCTTTGTGAAAGCTTTTAAATTTAATATAGTCCCATTTGTTGATTATGACTATTTTTTCTTATGTTGTCAGACTTCTGTTCTGAAAGGCACTATCTATGCCTATCAAGTGTTTTTCTCACAGTATTATCAACATTTCTGTTTTCAATAGGTCTTTCGTCTATTTTGATTTGGTTTTAGTAAAGAGTGAAAGATATGAGTGTAATATCACTCTTTTGAATGTGGAAACAGGTTTTGCCAGCAGCATTTGTTAAACAGGTTATCTTTTTTCCAGCTTAATGTTTAGTCCCTCTGTTAAAGAGACAAAGGCGGATGAAGTTGTTGCCTTATCTCTCAAAGTATTCTGTTGGTCTTCATGTCTCTTCTTGTGCCATTACCATGCTGTTTTTGTTACTGCAGTTTGTAAAGAATCTTGAAATCCAGGGTTGTAATGCTGCACACTTTGCTATTTTTAAAAAAACTAGATGATTCTATTGTCTTTCTTTTGAATACTCAACCAATGAAGCAGAAAAAAGTCAATAAAGACCAAAGAAGCAATGTTCCATTTGGACTGTTCCACTGATGATTACTCTCTATGCCCAGTTTTTCATCCATGAAAACCAAAAACCAAAGTATAATGATCCTGATTTTCACCTCTTGCTTATTACACATGATCAAGATACTGAGGGAAGTGTCTTGGAGAGCCTCTGTTGTGTCATAAAAGCTTACTTTTCCTTGAAGACTGAACCATTCTTCCAGTACAAATTAGAAGCCTGGATAATACCACATAGCTTTTTATTAGGCTCACCTGAAAATACATAGTTGCTTTTCTCAGAGTTGAATTCACACGTTAGAAAGAAATGATAAAGAAGTAATTTCAGACAAGGTGATAAATGTCTGCATATTGGTGTGATATGATAATTAAATAATACTATCAAGGGTGTCGTGGTAGCTTCAGAAGTGTAGACTTTACCAGAGAATTTTGGTCACATGAAAACTATTGAAAAGCTCAACACTAAGGTAATCCTGCAAGTTCTCCATTGTTTCTCTTTTATTCAAATAATTGACTACACAGGTGCTATTAATTTTGAGTCAGACTTGAACACAGCTAATGTTTAGAGGGAATTATTTGTAGAGGAAGCTGACTTTTTGTGAGTGCTTCACACGTCATCCCCACTTCTGTGGTACAGGCACTTGAAATCTCTCTGTTCTCTTCATGCTCCGCAGGCTGGGAAGATTATGTAAAATTATGTGAGAAAAGGCCTGGACTCTAAAAATAGAAGGTGTACCTGTCAATGTGATTTTGCTTTTCACAACTCAAGGAAGGTGTTTGGAAAAGATTCTGAAATTGGACAAACTATTACATCTTCAAAGTCAAGTACATTGCTCTTGTGGAGGGGATTGACAGGTTCATTGTCTTCTACTACTGAGCATAGTAACACTGCGAAACATCCCTGTTCACCTTATCTTTGAGAAACATACAAAGCATGGAAGGCATGCGAGGAACGGGAAATAAATAATTAATTCTCAGATATTTAAAAACACAGCATGTAACTGTCTTTCCTGCGGCTTATGACTCTGTGGAATTTATAGATATGACACAATATTGCATTCTAGCAGTAATGAATCAGAGCTTATATTCATCACAAGAGAGCCAACTACTGAACTTAAAATGAGACTATGACTTAAGTTTTATTTAGGAATTCAGTTAATAGCTGTGTGATAAAGGGCATATTATACTTCTTTGATTTAAAAGACATTTTACTTACATCACTTTATTGATAAAGCTACCTGGAAGCTCATTTATTATTAATCATTTTTATAAAAACATAAAATGTGTATATAGCAGAGAAAAAAGTAAGAGAAACTGCTTAAGGGATGCTGATTAATTCATTATGGCTGTAAACATTGCTCTCCTTATGTAGGACTCCAAAACTTACAAGCTAGTCTTTATGAATATGGAAACTGGACTACGGCTTTTTCACTGTTGGTGTGTTGGATGAAGGCAAACAATGTGATATTCCTTTCAATGCTAAGTGGAGATTGATTAAAGTCTTTAAAAGATATGTATCATATCAAGTGATATTACAACTATAGAGAAAGGAAATAATCCAGTGAGCCCACAATAGTTTTTACAAAGTGCTATTGGCAGGCAGAGATTCCTTTCCTTACCTATCTTGTGTTCATGCCTGGGTACCTGAAACAAGACACACTGACAAGAGAAAAACATAGAAATTAGTTTAATATTTAATTTTCACATGCCAGAAAAGTGTTTAGAGGAAAAGATCCAGAGAAACTTGGAAACTCGCGTATTTTTATGCTATGTATGGTGACATATAAATCACTTGATAAAGGAGGCATAATTTAATGATAAATTGTGAGAAATAAACAATCTCAAATATTTATATCATTCTCTTTGTCTTATGTCTTCATGGTTGAAAACATGTATGAGATGTAGGACTTTGAAGACAAGCATTAAACAGGCTATTTCCAAGTAGAGTCAGATCTTATGCTGCATTCCTTTGACCCTGTTGAATTTTGACCACCAAAGTTTTGTTCCCCTCTGCACACTCTGTCTGGTGCTGCATGTGTGAGCTAGAACGTGTTGGTGGTAACAGCCTTTGACTTTCATTCTTCCCAGACAGAGCAGTTTGTTCGGTATTGCTCAATTTTGGTACTCCTCTTGTCTGTCAGAACCAATGAAAGACAAAGGTCAAGGTACCACTCCTGAATGGGTAAGTTCTGCTACAGTTCTGAAGCCAGGAGACAGCAGTCAAGAATCAGATGTTTATGAGGGCTGGGGTTCAGCATCCACATTGGACAATGGATGAAGCTCAGAACAGAAAAGCTGTGGCTTAAACACTGTGTTTGTTCTTCCGATTGTCAAGTAAATTTGAGAATAATTCAATTTGCATCTTCAGAGAGCACAAACATGCATTTTTTTTTTTGCTTGCAGTAAAGGACTGATTTAAAAAAAGGAGATTTGTTAGCAAATTGTAGGCACTGAAATAATAGAGGGTGAAGAAAAGAGGAAGAGCAAGGGCAGTGGAAGTGAGGGGGGCAGAGTAGAACTTGCAGATAATTAGTCACTTGATTGGATAGTTCACTGGTGATCAATCCATTGCAGTTGTTAGAGACTGCAGTATCGGCTGTGAACATGATCACCTAAAATTCACCTGAACAGCAGACTCGAGGAAGCTTGCAAAGAAAACTGAGGCACGGACTAAAAAAAGAGAATGAAGAGGAAATTATCCATGTTCTAGAACAGCAAATTAAAGCAGTATTAAAATTGATACAAGTATTTATTTTGTTTCTTTTTAAAAAGAAAATGTTCAAAAGAAATTTAGGAATTAGCAAGAATGCTTCCCGGGTGTTGTTAAGGGTGCAGTGAGGCTGCCCGTGGATGGTGACGGAGATGGGCTTGGTGGTTGGCATCAGCTGTAAGATGTGTAGGGAAGGAGGGAACACAGCATTGGGACTCCGAAGAGACCATGTGCAGAGAGACTCTGCTTTTGTACCATGGGGGAAAGTATGATAGTGATTTTCATGTTGAGAGCAAAAGTAAGTCAAGAGTGAGTGATCTATCCTCAAGAGAAAGAAATGATGGTGCCAAACATCAGAAGAAAGGAAGAGGTGAAAAATTCATAGTGCATGGGAGAGAAAAGTCACACCTAAGATTAGCGACTCTGTTCAGAGGAAGAAGGATTTTGAAATATTAGCTAATTTCTTTGTAATTTAATTTCTTCACTTGTAATTTCTTATTCTTATGGTATTTAGGCAAAAGTGAAATATGTAGGTATGTGGTATTTTATAAAGTACATAATCCTAACCAAATATAAAATGCCATTTTGAAAGAAAATAATCCCTCATGCTCTTTTTTTGTTTGACATATTCCTCCGCCACCTCCTTTTCCATGTTGTTCCAGAAACTGGACAGAATAAACATACTTAGACCCCAGAGAGGAAATATCTGTACCATTTGTAGCATTTCACTGTAGGGATAATGCAGTGCTTGCTGAGAGCATGTTTTATACTTGCATGTAGCAAGTGAGAAGGGTCTGTTAGTATACCAACGTTTTCTTTCTTTGCCTTTAGGTTTCCTAAATAAGGTTTATGGAAACATTTTGGCCACATTCCTACTCAGTTTGGAGGGTTAACATACTCTTTGTTTTCCCAGATACTGTGGAAATGCCTTGAGCTTTAAAACTCCATCGTAGCCTTTTAAATTTGTGCTAACGCTACTGATCGCAGAACGACAAACATGAGCACAGGAGGAAAATTTCCCTAGTTGGTTGATCTCAAAGAATCACCAGTATTTCAGCTAGTCCTTATAGACAGACACTGATAAGTTATATTTGTGTTGATCTATGTTCAGGTGAGGAGTACTGGAGATTCAACCCAGGGTCTCACTTGCTGGGCCGACTCTGTGTTACTAACTTTTTCTTTGGAGACAAGGTCTTGATAAATTGCCCAGGATGGTCTGTAACTTGTTTTCTTTCTACCTCATCTGAGTAACTAGAATTACAGACATGTACCACCATGCTTGATCTGTGTTAATTTTTGACCACAAAGGGGAATTTGATGACCCTGAATTTTCATACGAAAGTATGAAAAGACCTTGTGTCCCTAACCTAGAACTTTACTTCTTATGTGTTGTCTTAGTTACTTTCTTATTACTGGGACAGAACACTCAATACCCAATGTAAAAAGAAAAGGTTTATAGTAGCTCACAGTTTGTGGAAGTTTGAGTCCATAATCAACTGGCTGTAAGGCAGGGTGACCTGGTGGAAGGATACTGGGAGGAGAAATTGTTCACGGTGGGTAGAAGGTACCAAAGCAATGAAGTAGTTAAGAAGCAAGGCCAAGCACCAGCTTCTTTCTGTCCCTCTTCTATGCTGTCCAGGTTACAGGATATGTGTCCAGGTGCCAGACCAGTCAATAGACTGGTTTAATAATCACACAGTCTTAAGCCATGCACCACATACCCCAATTCCAGCCACCTCTAAAAATGTCCCAGCTGTGATCACCTAAGCCTTTGGGGGAAATCACTGCACAAACCATAACATGAGCCACTTAAAATGACTTATTTACTGTCCTTCACTTGTCAGCTCTTGGAGAATCATCACATTAATTTAACTTTACAGTGAAGGAATCTCATATCTCACTAGACATCATTATGTATTACTCTGTTGTTATGGATCTTCTGGATACAGAAACTCTCAGATGCCCATGTGGGACACCTCTACAAAGAAGGGGAAATGCGAGTTGCTCAGGGTGAGTGTAGAGAAACACAGCAGTGTGCATGGCTGGTGAATCTTTATAGCTAAGTAACCTCGTACCAAGCATATGGTCATGGCCCATGCTTGCAGGTCAATTTCACTTACTTACTGTTGACATCCAAACAGAGCCAGGTTATACAGGGATTTGTTGGTAAATCTGAACATTTCGTTGAGTCTGTAAGGCTGATCATGCTAGTTATAGATAATTACTGCAAGCATCATGATTGCCTTTCTTGACAAGCAGAATAAAGCATGGTTTTCTCGCTCCTTCCCCTCAATTCCCACCTTCCAGCTGCACGTCTTATCTGAGACACTGTAGCTTTCAAGGTCTGTTTTAATTATTTGCATTTCTGTCATCTTGTCTAATAGACATTCCCTATTTTCTATGCTATATTCTCATTCTTTTAATCCCCAAATTTCCTGTAAAAGTGAATGAAAATAAGGACTGGTGATAAACTGAACAAATAACAATGGTAACAACAGTAGCAGCTGTTTTATTATTACTTTGAGGTGCTTGTTAATCTTTGACATCCTTCTGTGAAGGCTGAAACATAAGTTAGGCAAGGAGATCACTGGAATGACATGGGAAGAGGCAAACAGGAAGATGTTCTGTCTTGATTCCAAGGTTGTTACAGCTGAGGTTTTGTTGTCCATCGAATAATTTTCTCCCAGTTGGTATTACCCCTATAAATCCTGCATGAACATATCAATATTGTGTAAATGAGTGTACCTGATAGCTTAACTCACAGGCAAGTATAAATGTGTACACAAACAGGGATCAAAAAACACAGTCTGAATATTTACAGAGGAGAATAAATTGCAGGAATAATACAAAAATAGCCTTGAAAAGAAAGTAATTAAACATTGGCTATAAAATTGGGTGAGTTTAGATGAGAATTCAGATGAACTGATATCTCTGGTACTTGAGCTCACAAATATATATTTTGAAGAATAAAAATTCTGACCTTAAATTAAGAAGGAATGGAAAACAGTACAAGAATAATGTTGCAGCATTAAATAAATGCATTTAAAAGAGCTCTACATTTTCAATATTTTTTTCTGCATACTATTGCTGTCAACAGTCTATTTTTACTGGAACTTTATGAATCCCCAACTGGAAGAACCGTGTCAGACAAAAAAGGAGAGCAGTTAGAGGTACATGCTATTCTTATCCCACGGGTCAGCCTTGTAGGTGTCACTGCTTAATTATATATTCTCTGTGTCACAGAAAACATCTTGGACAGTACCCAGATCCTCCTCCTAACGGATGTCTCCTCTGGCCACATCAGCTGACCCTTGGTGATTTTCCTTTCCTCTGAAATCCCAAAGCTTTCTATTTTTATAGCCCATTTTTGAGAATTAGCATATGTAGTTATCTAGCACTTTTCTCTGAAATCAGACATCAGTCGCGTCCTGAACTTTTTGCATATTCTTTGTACAAGTGAAGGAAAATTGATTGACTCTCCCAGATTTGCTGGGCCTTTAGCTATCTGCTACCGCCATTGGTTCAATCTGCTGGAGTACCTATTGGTACATTATTCATGCTCTGAGGAAGAGGTCATTTCCTGAGAGTTGGACGGTCTGCTTTGGTCTGTAATGGCATGCACAGGAGTTGTGGAATCAGATACAATCACTTTAGGGTTTCCTGAGGTCTCAAAACAGATGGGAGTAAATCCATTTCTAAAATAATGGAGAAATCACTTTAAAAAAAAATCAATAAAGAAGTAGATGTTGAAACTCTTACCCTTTTTCTCTTTCCTCTGTACAAATAGATGATCCCTGTCCAATATTTCTATATTCACAGTTCCTACTTGGAAATGTCTATTAGCCCTTCATCTTCTTATCCTCATATAGTTGAGTATAGCAAAAGTATATACCCAAACCACTCCTCCACTGTGCCCCCCTTTCTTTGTTTTTTCTGGTCCTCTTTTATCAGATGATGTTTTCTCCTTCATCTTTTTTTTTTTTTGACTTTCCCTTCTGTATACTCAGTTATTTTTGTTTATGAACTTAGTTTCTTTATTATAATTTATTTTCAATAGCAAAGAATCTAGAAACCAAACTAAAGTTTGGTTTTCTTTCTAGGTTGAAGAAGAAAAAAATCTTCTTAGAAAGACAGAAGTTTATCAAATGAATCGAAGTAGATTTTAGTTATTTGTTGAAAGAGTAAGGTTTTTTTCTGTAGTAAAGCCAGGCTTTATTACTTACTGAATGAATCACAGGCTTTGAGAGATGCAGTAGTATGTGTGTGTCAGCTACGGTGGCTTCAGAGACTTTGCAGTGTTTGTACTAGGAACATATATATTTATAAATAGTTTAGTATTTATCTTAAAGTTATATGTTTCATAAAAAGTTAACATGAAAGGACTGGTTGACACGACATTTTAACTATGTAAATAAATCTATGTGTTTTGATAAATACACAATTCTTAGGCCAGCCTTCTGAAATTTTAAAGCAGAGACTCACTAACTACAAACCACAAAGAAGGTATAGTAGCATATATGAAAGGGTGATAAATATTTTTTGCATAGATATCACACGTATCCACCTAGCTGGAAGTTCACCAGCCTCTCTGCACAGCCTCAAGATAAGTTTTGAGTTACAAGTGAGAAACCACATATATAAGATGATCTTCTGGTTGGCCACTGTACTATCACACAGGGGAAGTTTACCTGACAGTGGGTGCTGATTGATGAAAGTTGCAGTCTGGTACCTTCCTCAGAGTCTTCAGACTCCTTCTCAATTCTCTGCTGTGTTCTGTGGAGCCTTCGTGAGTTCTGCTGCAGGCTTTGCAAATGACCTTCATTTCATTCATAACTTCTGTGGATTACTTGCTTTTTTTTTTTTTTTTTTTTTTTGAGACAGGGTCTATCTTTTGTAGTTTAGGCTGGCCCTGAGCTCAGCTTGAAATCACAGAAATCCTCCTGCCTCTGCCTCCCAAGTGCTGGGGTTACAGGCGTTAGCCACCACTGTGGTATATGGTACTGATTGCTGGTGGGCATGAGTCTCCATGCCTGGCATTGTTGTATGTAGTTACCAGGGATCAAACCTGGGCCAAATCACTTGCAAGTCAGGTGCTGAAACCACTGAGCTAAATCCTCAGCCCTGCTTCAGGGTTTTTAGAGTGAAAATATTGTTTCTCCTTTATAGTTTGTTTTAAAGGTCAGATGAATGAAGTGATGTAAAAGCAATCAGAACAGTAATGTCAGATGCTAACACATAGAAGCCATTTTTATTAAATATTTTTATTTGGGCCAGGGATTTAGCTCAGCGGTTCTGGCACCTGCCTTGCAAGCTCAAGGTCCTGAGTTCGATCCCTAGTAACCACATATAGCAATGCCAGGGGTGGTAACTCATGCGTGTAATCCCAGCACTCGGGAGGCAGTGGCAGGAGGATTGCTGTGAGCTCGAGGCTTGGCTGGGCTAATGAGCTCAGGGCCAGCCTGAACTACAAAAGAAAGGCCTTGTCTTAAAAAAGAAAAAAAGTATCTATATCTATATCTATATCTATATCTATATCTATATCTATATAAAAGTATCTATATCGATATCGATATAGATATAGATGTATATATGTATGTATAATTTTTTCTTATGATAGTATATATCTGGATAATGATAAAAGTGATGAATTGCCATTTCATGTTTGTAGGGGGAAAGAGAGGGCTGGAAATTGACAGGTTACTCAGCAGTTTTGTCATTGTGGATTGCAGTGAACCAGTCTTACTGTTTTCTTTTCTGACCTGACCATTGTCTAACGAAGGTACTACGATCATTTGTGCCAGTTTTAGCACCATATGTCTTTTTCTGAGAAAAATCCTCAGTTCTGTGACCCACTGTCCTTAGTTGAATTACAGAAACATTTGCTCATTTCCTGCAGTGATAATTCACAGGATTTTCTCAGTATTGAAAGTTTGACAAGTAGCTGAGGGCCCATGTTAAGTGACTGTCTATATCACATTCAGATTAAATGAAAGAGCTTGTCATTATAGTGTTTTATTTTTAAAATCAAAAATATATTCATACACTAAGCATATTTTATTTTTTAAATCATATAACAATCTTTTAAAAAACACTCAAAAATAAAACTTCCTAAAAAATCAAATTAATAAGAATTCTATAATACATTTAGAAATAATTATGATGCTATAACACATGAAGAGCTCTCAAGGATATAAAAGAATTGACTATTTTAGATTCCATAGTTAAAGAAAGTCTGAAGTTGTTTATATCCTTCAAGCCTGTCATTCTTAGAGAACAAAGATTTCTGACACAGGTAGTTATTTGCAACTCTCATTGCAATTCTTTTTGTTATCTAGTCTATTTAACTAGTAGCAATTTTAGTTTTATCTGGCAAACACTTTAGTTTTTAAAAACTTTGGAAGACTAAGTTTTCATTCAGCCACAAAAACTTATCTGAAAACACTGCATTGAGCTGATACTCCCCTCCAGAGTTTCCTTGGCTCATGAAGATGTAAGTATTGATATTCAGTATTGATTGATTCAGGATTGATATTGAGTCTTTTGAGGGCAGTCCTGGAAACTGAACCTTGGACCTTGGGCCTGTTAGACAAGCACTCTCACTGTGTTATGTCTCCAGGCTCAGCTTTTTATCTCTTTGCATGTGAACTTTATTTCCATTCAGGTAATGACAAACATGTGCTTTCTGTTCAAATTTGGACACAGCTTCCATTAAAATTAAGAAAACAATTTAAAAATACATGTATCTCTGGAAAACCAGTGTAAGCTTAAATACAACTTCTCTGTTGACACAAAGAGATAATAGAGAACTTGCTGTCTGGCTTTTCCTCCTACAAGGTTTCAGAAGCATCTGAGATATACCAAGCTCAGCAAAGTCTACACTTTTTACCCTCAAAGTCTGCTTGCTTCTTGGGAGCAGAGTCTGTTTGTTTTGTTTATCGTTGTTTTGTGTATACCTGGATGTTCCTACATAATTTTGACATTGACCCTGCAATTTAGGGAAACTTTTTCAAGTTTGTGTACTTTACTCTGGGAATGACTCTAGGAGATAATCAAGATCAAACTTGACTTCTTATAATTGGCAAAAATAGAATCAAAGAAATGAGTTGTCCTAATTGGTATGTTGTATTTTTACATATAATCAGAGTAGAATGTATGCTGTTAGAACAGCTTGGCACAGTAAGGTGAGGTGACATATAGCCAGGGGACATACAGCCAGGAAGCCCGGCTAGTTACACCCACAGCCCCACAGGCTGACTGTAGGTCTGGCTTTTTTAGCCTCACCACTTCGGGGGCACTGATTGTATCATCCTCTTCCTAGAGGCATTTTCCTGTTCGCCTCTTCACAGAAACTGAGTCGTACATAGTGTGATAAACTACTGCAGACTGCTTTATAATGAAAAATCATTATCACCTGAATAGGAGTTCGAGAGCAGACAGGCACATCCACTGCCGTTAGTAAACCTGTGCTGCATGTCAAGTAATCAAAGACTGGGCAGCATGAATGAGACAGTTTGCATTGAAAGGAATGATTACCTGTAATCAGAGCCTGGCCCAGGAAGTGCTTGAAAAGGATGTTATAGCAGAGTCAAGTTGCTATTTAGTTTGTTTGTTTGTTTATTTATTTAGTTATTTATTGAAACAGGGTCTTGCTTTGTAGTTCAGGCTGGTTCTGAGCTCAGCCTCAACGTCAGAGCAATCCTCCTGCCTCTGCCTCCCACCACTTTTGGCATTGTGGTATGCAGTTCTGATTGCTGGTGGTCATGAGTCTCCATGCCCAGTATTGTGGTGTGTGGTTATCAGGATCGAACTTAGGACCTTGTGTTTGTACGGCAGGCTCTGGAACCACTGAGCTAAATCTCTGGCCTAAATTGCTGGTTTTGTTGGGAGAAGGCAGATGATTCCAGGCACACACCAGCACCTCACTCACACAGAACTGAAGGTAACGTTCTGTGACAGAAGAACAACATATTATACTGTCACTTCTTCCTGGGCTGGCTGAGTACAGCTGGTAGAGCTACACATGGTCAGAAACAGAACTGTAAATCTACAGAGGAACTTGACCATGAAAAATCTATTTGATTCTATGGTAGGAAAGCAGAAGTTCAACAAGGACGTAAAGGAGGAGCAGAGAGGCAGGGAAAATTGGTATTCCAGAAGGCAAGAGCAGGTATGTGGACAATATAATTATAAAGCAATCTTTTTTCAAGACGGAAAGCCTCGTCTCAGAGGTAGAAGACAAATGAAGCAGCTTCGTATTGAATATGCATTGAACCAAAAGGTAATATGCATAAGAGCAATTCGTTTCAGATTGCAGATAGACAGGACTTTTACTCTTTTCTATAGCTAAGTATATTAAACTAATTGCATGCCTGTTCCTAAGACAATTAACTAGCCCTTACTTAAGAGAACTTGACAGAACCACTTGTAACACATAGTTCATGTTAATCTGCTTGGTAATTGGAATGACCCTGTGTTGTGTAGCTGGCTGTATGCAAAGGAAAACTGAATCATCTCTGGTCAAATTTAGCCCCTTCCCTTCCACTGAAGTCAGTGAAACATAAAAAAAGCTTACAAATTTACTAAAGAAAACGCTCTAAGGAAGAGAAGTCTCTTCCTTTGTTTTCAGGGGAAGAGAAGCAGACCTTTTAGGTATAACTTAGATTTGCTCTCAGGAAGAATTTTAAACTGCAAGTGAAGAGATACCTGAAATGGGAAATTTTACAGGACTGTACAAAGCTGAGTGTCACTGAAGAATTGTATTTCCAGCTCCAGGATGTCTGTCTGCTCTCCCACCTTTGCCCTGCACTATTTTCTGAGTCTGTACTTTTGCCGCTGCATAACTAAATGACTCCTTTTCTTCCTTTTAAAGCCATTTGACTCTGTGCTTTAGATGAAGCATCTATTGTATTGGAGGGAATTATGCTGGGATCCCCTACCCTAAGGCATTTTCAATTACTTGACTCTGGCAGCAGTTTATATTCATAGCTCTCTGGGAAATTCCCTCTTTACTTTTTTGTTTTATTTTGTTTTTCAACCCTGAGGCTTAGGGATTGAAAAGTAGGGCAGATTACTTTTGCAATTCTGCTATGTCAGGGTAAGGACCTCTGCTTCACTTTATGAAGTTGGATTTGTTTTTTTTTTTTTTTTTTTAGTTTGTTTCCAAATGAACAATGACAAATGAATCTATGATTGCTCACATAATTTTTAAATTTTAATTTATTTGTTGGCTGAGGACATTCCTAGAAAACAAGTTTGTAAAGCTCGTGTTATTCTATAGTGAAAAGAAAGACCATCTGATCTTTGACACAAGTATTTCTATTTTCCATTTTTAAATCCCCAATAGTTGTAAGGCCAGACTAAGAAACATAAACACTGTTTTATCAAATACTTTCTATTACATGTCCCCTTGAGAAATTTTTGTTTCTATTTAGTTGTATTAACACTTAGTAGATTTTAGGAGCAAACATATTTACATGTTTATACCAGTATCTTCTCTGTAAGAAACTTGTTTTACCATTATTTTCCTATCTCATAAATTCAAAATTGATAGGGTCCTAAAGCTGTTTTGCACAGCATCTGTTTCTTGGTGTTATGGTTTAGATGGAGACAGTCCCCAAAGTCTCCTTTGTTTAGAAGCAGGCTCATGACAGGGGGCTGAATAATGGGGTGTTATAGCTAACCTGCTCTTAGACCAAGGCCTCCTTTCCTGGTTGTGTGTTTCTCTCTTTCCACTTTCCACTTGCTATGACATGAGCAGCTTTTTTTCTCCTGTGTCCCATTGTCTTGCATTTTCTTCTGGGGAATGAGCCAACTATTGAGACTGAACAGAAATAAACTTCTTTTTCAGGTTGCTGATATCAGGTATTTTGGCCTCATTGAAGGAAGTGACTAAAACAGCTGGGTATATTTGGAGATTTAAAAAAAAAAAGACTTGTTTTCCTATCAAAGGATCTTACAGTTAATAGTCTTCATGGACAAATGTGACCAGTACACATAGAGAATGCATGAATCAGTGATTAGTATGCAATGTTACGATTTGCTATGGTTTATATCAAGGATGACCCTTGTACGGAAGGGGGGCTTTTGGAAGATGGGTGATGAAGATGATGTACCTGATTTTCTTTTAGGAACTGGTGTCTAGATGGAAGAGGCAATTCTTTGGGTCAGAGCTTGGGAAGGTCCACGGCATGGAGTGGTCTTTCCCTCTGCTTCTGGGCTCCCATGATGTGAGCAGCCTTCTTCCACCAGACCCCTCATGCCATTTGTGCCTTCACAGCTGTTAACCATGGGCTGAGCCTTCTGAAACTGTGAACTAAAATGCCCCTCTCCTCCTTTCAGTCATGGGGATTCAGGATAGTGTGTCAACAACATGACACGAAGCTCCTTTTGAAGAATAATTTCCATAATTCAGAAATCAATAAGGAATAACTAGAGGTGATAAAGCAAGATCTTAAGATTGAATGATAGTGTCTTGCTTGAGATCCATGGCGGTGACAGAGCCCATTCAGCTGACTTAGAAGGCATCTTGCACTAGAAGACACAGTGTATGAAATAGTATGATTGGGGGTTAAACATAAGCACAGAAAGCTGATAACAGTCAATGTAGCCTTGCTTTGCTCTTCTCATATTTCCATGGGCTACTTAGTCTCCCACCTAGACTTCTCCACGTATACCTAAATCACTCATCACTTTTTGCCCCTGAAAGTAGCTTTGTGTATGTGATTCAGGATTACAGGTCACAGCCCAAGTTCCATTTTTGCTTATTGATCATTGAAGTGGTTAGCAAATACTGCCTCACCTCTCAGAATCCTGATTTTATTATCCAGATAAAAGGAGAATCTGACTCAGTCAAGTCAGGCCACATATCCAGGCTGAACACTGAGCATTTAGTTGAGATAGAAATAGGTTGTGTAATACACAAAAGGATGCGGGAGCTGTGCAGTGAAGAGAATGGAACTGTGCAATTTGGCATGCTGAATGGTAAATTTCCTGAGTGGTAAATTTCTTTTAGAGAAAAATGTTTTCTTGAAAGTTTGGGATCTGACAGTGTTTCAAGTTGAAAATTCAAGTATCAAAAGCCATGAAGGAATGAGAGTGACCAAACTCCTTTACTTTACTCTCAGTTTGCCACGGGTCATGCTGTTCTAGCTTGGGTTTTGTTCATTGGTCAAGAGCAGGGAGATACTGCATTTGTATTGTGTCTGAGACTAGTGGCCAGGTTCTGGGGATGCGAATCTCCTGAGCATGAAAACGAAGACAGGAGAATTAGGACTCCAGGCACATCAGTGACACTTGAAGAATGGACACGAACTCTGAATCAGGCCAGTCTGTGTGTGAAAATAAGGGACCCGGAGCTACTAGAATCAGTAACCAATCTTTGGAGCTTTGTAAGAGACAGAATGCAAGTCAAGGTTAAGCAACCTTGTAAGTGGTCTTGGCGGGAGAAGGGGCAAATCTGTATTTCATGGATGGATTATGAGCACGTGGTTCACCTGGGTGGAGGAGGAGAGTATTGAGGAGAAGCAGGGAGTGTGTGATGGACTTAGAAGTCAGCAGCATAGGAAAAAATTTGCAACAAAGTATGAGTGTGGGTGAAGGCACAGAAGATGACGAATGAAGGGTCTAGGATTGAACTTGAGGCATATGGATTTTACCCCCCAAATGAAAACTGAATCGTACAGATATCAATGGATAAGCAGGATTTGCTTTCCTGCCAATAAAAAGGGAGATGGGAAGCAAGTGAGAAAGGGGAAAGTATGTATCTTCTGTATGACAAATATGAAAAAAGGAAGGTGTATTTGGTGACAAAAAGATCATTAATAACCTTTACGAGAGTAGAAACAGGAGACTGATCAGAAAACAAGATTCAGGGGTTAACATATAGGGTGGGTGTGTAAAAGCAGAGGACACTCGTGGGTTGGCCATTTCTGATGCTTGTCAGTGGGAGACGCAGACATCTAGAGAAGCTGATGGGAATCTTCTGTAAGGTTAAGGGAGAGGAGAGTGCTCAGAAGTTGTGTTTTCTGTCTCCATCTTCGATCATCCTCATTCTCATGTGCACTAGATTTTTCTGATAAACTGTTAGTCTACTGTGTCCTCACCCTCTGAATTTGGGATAGTCATTTGTTTATATACTTTGTATAGCTTTCAATATTTCATAATGAGTATAACCTGAAAATGCAATTCTTGTCCAACTTCTACATTGTTCAGAAGATTTTAGGGAACAGTGTTTGAAATCATTGATTAAGTGCCACTGAAGAATTTATACTCCTTAACATGGAGAGTGAGAGGATGGTGTTTATTTTCATATTACATTTATGGAAGACATTCAAAATGAAGTCATTTATACCACTTTTCTGTTACCAAACACAACTGTCTCAGTTAGCAGCCTGGGAATGCTTAGTAGGAGAAGGGTAAAAGAACATATCAAACAATAAAAGCAAAACAGACTCTCAATTCCCTGACCAATGAATTGTCAGGATAAAGAAAAATATGGAAGTAGTTTGTCATCATTTGGTAATCATGTAGTCTGTAGTCTCTCAGTAACCAGTGTGGTCATCAGGAGCACAAGAACATGGTTTAGTGCAAGTGTAAGAACCTGGCTTACTGGCCAAGAAGAATTCTTCATGTATCTGTTATCACTGTCTCTGACACCGAAGGCTGTTTGGTCTGATGCAGACCTTATATAGTCAGGTCTGAAAGTAGACTGGAGTCCTGATCTCTGTTCTCTGTCCAGAAAAATGATGTGATTTCTGACCTGCAGCGATGTCACAGCCATTGACAGTGAAAGCCTGGAGCAGCGATGTCAAACCTGTGTGAGCTTTCGATGATAACAAAAGCTGTCCTGGGTGTGTGCGCCATAGATTTGCCACCATGGGCTTAGAGTGTGCAGTGAAAGATATGTTTACCCTGGCACAAAGGTATTTAAAACACAAATACTGTCATCAGAAGTACAGTCACATGGTGCCAGTTAAGCAAAGCACTCTCCTCTGCAGCAAGCTTTTTTAAAAAACAGTTGAATATCTTGATTGATGTGCTAAATAGCATAATTTAGAACAACTGCTGCATCTTCTGATTCAACTGTTTTATTTTACTATGCTGAAATTACTTATGTCAAGAGGGGATGAGGGAAAAAAGCAGATAGAAGCGCTAAGTGGGCCATAGAGGTATCTTTCAGGGAATAAAGAGAGACAAAGAGAAACCCTAGGTGGTTCTTCAATATCACTCACAAAGATCCAGGTGTACTAGGGAGTCAGTATCATCTTAGTATCCTACCCTTCTCTTTGTCATCTCCCTCCAAAGTTTGGGGGTGAGTTTGGAGGAAAAGCAGGGGAGTGAGAGTAACCAATACCATGAGGTCTCTGACTTCCTGTCACACAACCTGTGCGTTGAAGAAAGGAAGGCCATCATAGGATCCATCGACCTATTTAATTTAAAAATAATTGCTAAGAGAAACTCTTAATGTCTCCTCAGGTTGCAGAGTAACCAGCTCTTTCTTAAAAGGGGGCTTTTAAAAACAGTAGCAGAAATGAGAAAACCAGTCTCAGTCTGCAGATAATTTGGGGGACTAACACCCACGGGATATGTAGCGTAGTCTGATTTGCTTTATTCTAAATTCATTATCTATTAAGAGCTGAAATTTATTGAGTGCTTGGGACATGGTGTATATATATATGACTTCAAGTCCTTCTTCCTACATAAAAAAACCCAGTGGAGGAGGAAGCAATACTCTTATTTCACAGATAGCAGAGGCAAAAGCACTTTCTAAAATCACATGGCTGGTAAATGGAGCGGGAACTGCAGCCGGGCAGTGTGCCATGTGAGTTCATGCCCACACACTTCACCACCCTGGCGCCCTGTGGCTTCTATACAGTCCCTGACTGATAAACACATCGTAGCTGTAGATGTGGGATTTCCCCCCCCCCCCACAGGACATATTGCTAGAGGCTGGCTCCAACAGGTATCCATAGTGTTGATACTTGTCTCTCCATTTTTCTTTCTTCTTGTTACATGTTTTCACTCTGTTTCTGTGGCTAATGGTACCTTTCAGCAAAGCTCACATTTTATATTGTCATTTCCTAATGTCCCTTTCACCTTGTTATTGTCACTTTTGGTGCTGTTTTTTCTGAAATGATTACCAAGTTCACATCTACCTAGAGTGGAGGCTGCCCTATTATGAATCTAATGGTGATAATTATAGTGGGGTTTTTTAGTATATAACCAATCAGTGTTTGCATTTTTCTTTGATTGGATCCATCATAACTCTTTCTTGTGAAATGAAGTCACTGAACAGATTATGAATGAAAGCCATACTTTTTCTTTTTTTTTTTTAATCTTTATTGGTACATTAAATATACACATCATGATTGCACTCCATAATGGGGATTTGTACCAGTATAAGACACAACTTAATTCTCATTTTTTTCCCATGGCCCTACCCACCCTACCACCCCCCCCATATACATAAAATTTGTTTCCTTACTTTTTTGTTACAATCTCAACATTTTCACCCTTCACCCTATTTTACATTGAGCATTTAAAGCCATACTTTTTCAAATTGAAAACTTAACTCTGTTAGTGATAATAGAGCTACGCTTATTTCCTTATGCCAATCTGAGTGAGAGTATGCATTTCTATTTTGTCCCTCTTGTGCAGGTTAATGATTAGTCCTAGGTTTTATTGCCCCCATAGAGAGGCTAAGTAGCTGTATCAGGTGACACCCATCTTAGAGAAAATTTGTTCCTTGTGGTTCTACAAAACTTAGCCACTCCTTCCTCCATAGAGCAGATGTGTGACCTTCCTGTTCCTGGACTTTGGAGAGTGACAGAGTGACAGTCAGAGGACAGCTCAGGGATGGCGAACCTTTTAGAGTATGAGCGCCAGCCTGCAACCCCAAACCCACTTATTTCGTGAAGTGCCAATGCTGAGAATAAGCCCAAACACTGAGGTTTTAGTTTTGAAAAACCAGCTCTTACATTCACATCTTTTGTCTTAAAAGACAAAGTGGGTTTCCCCCCAGGGGCAGAGCTAATGGGTGGCAGGTATGTTGGCAGAAAGAGGTGGGATTGGTGCTCACTGACCTTCCCTTTTAACTATCAAAAACTTCAAAAGGATAAAAAAGGACCTTTTAATGACCAGCACCAAATCAACAGTATCCATCTGTTAAATGATAATATTATGACTTTACTTTTAAACCAAGACTTCTGTGTCATTCTTGAAAATATTTGATTTTGTTTGAATATTTAATTTGATGCATAACTCATATGCAAAATGTATGCTACATAATGTCTCTTTTTATATCTTATTTTCACTTATGTTGATATCCTTTTTCAGTTTTTACTAATATTTTGTTATGTGTGAGGAATGAATATCAGCTCCTAAACTTGCTTTGTGTGACTATTCTTAATGCATTTTGTTTGGGTATAGAAATTACCAGTAAGAAGTAGATATTTGTACGTGTAGAGCTGTAAACTTTAGACTTCATGCTGTTTATTGAAAGCGTATGTGAAGATGTCTTGTAAAAACAATACACATTTACACTTCTAATTGATTCACACACCACATGGACATAATCACTGTTATCTTTTACAAGGGCTTTTTCCATAGATATTGTGTTTTATCCAGGAAAATATATATAAAGGAAGCGAATGGCACAACGGGGACTTGGAATCTTGTCCGCTTACATCAAGAACCATGTTTGTCCTTTTCTGGGAACCTTGGCAGAGGAATTTGGAATAGCTGAAGGCATCAGGAGTGTTCATTGCATGGTTCCTGCCTGGTTACAGGCTCAGCGTTCTGTTTGCTCCCAGGTCGCACAGTTCCCTGATTAGCTCGGCGGTGTTCTGCTCATCTGGTCTACCCTGCTGGGCTTAACACCCTCATTTGTTCAGTGACTTTCAATTTGTTTTTGCAATATTTTGTTCTCCACCGGAGAGTCTCTAAGTGGATATATCAGGTGGGATGGAGCCACCGGGAGCCATACGGAAGCACTGTGGCCCCCACCCAGGCAATCAGAAGCAGTGATTTCAATGGCAGTATGTGGTAAAGTTGCCCTCTTGAGCCGCCCTGCAGAATGTGCAAGTATGAAACTGACGAGGTTGGAGAGGAGGGAATGCAAATAACAGTGAACCAAAGCAGAAGTTCCAAAGTGCCGTGAACACAGCGCCTAGGGAAGAGTCCAGAGGTCCAGAAGAGGGAAAGAAGCCTAGTGCACCATACAACTCGATGAGAAGTGCTTCTGGAAAATTAATTCTGCAGAGAAGTGGCATAGAATCAGTACATGAGGGTTTCCATAGGATTCTAAGATTACTGTGAAGCTTAATGTTACAAGATTGCATTACACTAATGAAGGAAGCATGCGGAACTTTTTCAGCTTTGGTGCAGCTTAGGTTCTTACAGAAGTCTAGAGCTGCGCCTAGCTGCCTCTCCCAGGGTGCTGCAGGCTCTGGTAGTCTGTTCCTTAGTTCAGTTCCTTTGCCTCTGCCAGGCCCACTGTCTACCACTGGCTGCCAGAGCTTCAACCTTATTTGTATGTGATTATCAAGTTCTGCTTTATAATACTTTGTAAGACTCAACGTATTTTTCATATTCAGGGATATGAGTTTTTATTTATATCACTAGCTACTAACCAACACAGAATACCTTTATCTTCTTGCTTTTGGTGTGTCTATTTGTATCTCTGTTTCTGTATCACCTCTCTGTCTGTCTGTCTCATATGTAGAGGGTGTATGTTAGTCTGTTTTAAGAACTATACAGGCCACGGAAGATGAGCATGATCATAGTCAGCAGATTGTGTATCCCTGAGTGGAGTGTTTTGTACAGAAAAAAATCCTTAGGAAGCTCTGTCAAAAGAAAGGTACAGTATGCGCCATACCCCCTCTGTGCCACATTTTCTTATTTCTTTATGGAAACACCAGCTGCATACAGTTGTGTTACTATGTGCACCTTATTAAATATGTACCACAAAGTAACCCAGTGTCTTTTTCTTTACCTCAATTATCTTTAGTTTTGAATCTCCTGTTTTGATTAAATCAGTAGGTTACACTAAGTTTCAGCTGCATATGCAATGGTCCACATATGGCTTGTTCTCCAGAACAAGGTCCATGGACAGGGGCTGGGCCCCTCAGTGTGGCTGTGCTGGTGTGACATGTGGCAACTTTGATGGAGGGACACTTCCCTGGGAGGGTGGGGACTATTCCTGTGGGACCCTGAATAAGTTCTCCAGACTGTTGTCACTGGAGTTCCTGCTCTGTCTGCTTCTTGCCCTACACATAATCTGTCCCACAAGCTCCCACCATTGTAGCATCCACCATGATGTCAGAGCTGGCGGGGCCTCTTGGTGGAGAAGATGTTATGCTGTTTAGACTTTCCAGCTCCATAATTGTTAGACAAACATCTTTTCTTCCTAAAGATTCCACTTTTCATAACTCATTGCAGTAATGGAAAATGAGCCACAGTATCACAGTTCACATCTCTACCTTTCTAGCAATGATCCTTTTTTGAATAACTATCTCTTTTTCTCCAGAAAGGAACACAACTTTTTGTCATGTTTTTTTTTTCTTTTTATCCAAGGCTGACTACTCTAAAACTTACCTACTTCAAATTATCCCAAGTTAATTTTCTTTAAATTCAACTCATTTGAATTTTACCCACCAGCATTCTTATTACTGTACATTAAAGCATGTTGATCTTCTAAATTAATTATCGTTAATCTTTAGGAAATTTCATGATTTTTCCCCTTTCCAGCTGAATTTGAAAGTCACCCAAGCCTAAACATTTTTTTTTTCTGTACCGCTGCACAAAAGTCCAAATCTTTGCACAAAGTGTGTAATAAGCTAGTTATGAAGCTAATTGTATGGTTTTGCTGAAGTGGCATGATATATATAATATGAGGCAAAAGAGCAGTGTTTAGATACAAAGAAGAGACAAATGAAATATATGAACAGTTACTCAAAAATAAAGGAACTGAAGGAAAGCAGCAAGTATTTTTCAAATTTCAAAATTCTCTCCTGCGGTAAGGAAAAAGACAAAAGATAAAGAAGATTAGAACTAATATATATATATATATATATATATATATATATTTTTTTTTTTTTTTTTTTTTTTTTTTTTTTTGGCGTTACTGGGGATTGAACTCAGGATATTGCCCTTGCAAAGTAGATGCTATGTCTGCCCAGGGAATAAATCTTAACCTAAAAGAAAAGGGCTCAGAAAGATGAATTTTGAGAGATTTTTGTTATATAAGGTCTTTTTAAAAAAATTTAAACTACAAACCGAGGTCAGATTTGACTGACGGTGGTTGTGTTATGCACAATACTTTTTATTCCTGTCTTTGTACTTTGTATTCCATTTAATATTAGTGTCGTAGTTTAAAAATTGCATTTCTTACACAACATTTTGTAAAGTGGCCTGGTTCTATTTTAAATATTTAAATATTGTCTTCTAAATTTTGCCAGTTGCCTCTCTTTTATAGCTACAATTGAACAGTTGGTTTTGTGACTTAAAAATAGTTGAATTACATGGTATAATTTTAACAAATATTTTGATCTTTATGTAGATTAGATATGTCCATATAAATAATGATTATTTTCAAGCAAAGCAAATGTGGATTGAATACAGGTAAGATGTTTAGCCAGGCCAGCATCAAGTGGGCTTTTTTGCAATAATTCTTGGAACTTTTCCCATGGTTCTTTAAATAATAAATGATGAAAAATTCAAAGCATATTAAATTGCACTTTATATAAAGATTGATAAATTGCATCGATGCCAAAGCATCAGAATAAGTTGCATTTTCTGTTAAAGAAAACACTACAAAGTGCTTTTGCATTGCTTGCAAGATACTTGACAGAACTCTTTTTTGTCATGAAATAAATACAGTGACAGTTTAATTTTTGTGCTGACACACAAGCATGCGCACCTTGGATAAGCCTGTAAATGTAGCTAGAATTTACTCAGGTAAGGGGGTAAAAAGGAGGCTAACTGAAGATGAAGAAATCAAGTTTCCCAAGGGTTGGGAGACTCTGCATGATGCCCTGGTACTTTTTGGGAGGCAGAGGTTCTGTGGAGAAAGCAAACCTTTACTGATTACCAGAAAGGACTCAGATGAAGACATATCACAGGAAATCATTTCTGAAAAATCATTATAATATAGAATTAATCACTTTATGATTGTTTCAGGGTTTCAAGGAAGGTGAACCCTGGTTTGGAATTGGGATAATTAGGAAAAGTCTGTCAAGGTAGGAAAAAGTTCAGGTGTGAATAGCTGTGAGTGCTGAGACAAGTAAGATGTCATTGTATCGCTTAATGGGAAGGAAAATTGTAAAATGTAAATAGGCACAGAGCAGAAGAAGTTCGTATTTCTTTTTTTTTTTTTTTTTTTCCCTGAGGATGACATTAGAAAAAAATGGCAGATTTAGGGAGAACAAGTTATTTCAAATATCATGAGTGCATCAATTTTATGGGAATAGAAGGAAGATGAGGCCAGATTATGAAGGATTTTAAAGGTCAAGCTAAAGCATTTAGAGTTATTTGGCAAGTTAGTCCTCTAACAGCACTGGAGAGTTTTGACGAGTAAAGATGTGGAGTAGGTTTGAGGAAGATAAACTGGCAGCAGTATTCGGTATCAGATGAGGATCAAGAAGTGGTAAGAGCTTTGATGCAGACAGAAGCAAGAGAAAGAGCTTTTGCTGAGTTTTTATAAGATAATATGGACCTATATTAAGAACAACTAATGAATCTTTGAAGAACAGCACCATAGATTTTCCTCATTTTCTCATTGAAGACATGGATTTAAAAAGGTGAAGTAGGGAACAGAGCAAATGCTTAGAAAAAAACAGTTAAGCAAGAATTTGAAATCAGCTCAAATCTACTTTAAAATTCAAGCTCTAACAACTATAATATACTGAGGAAACTCTATGAGATGTAGATAGATGACAGTTTGGGGGGCATTACCAGGTTAAAAGAAATTGAAGTCAAGGCTGGGGAGTTAGCTCAGTGGTTCCGACGCTTGTCTTGCAAGCACAAGGACCTGGGTTCAACCCCCGATAACCACATACCATACTGGGCATGGAGACTCACGCCTGTAATCCCAGCACTCAGGAGGCAGAGGCAGGAGGATTGCTGTGATGTGAGTTTGAGGCTGAGCTTAGGGCCAGCCTGAACCACAAAGTGAGACCCTGTCTCAAAAAACCTAAAAAAAAAAAAAAAAAAAAGAAATTTAAGTCAAAAGTCATTGTCTGGGAAGGAACATTGGGACAATGGATTTTACATGTAGAGCATCTAATAATATATTGACATGTGCATAAAGTTTGGGAGACAAACTATTGCAAATATAAGACTGCAGCAGAAAGAATCATATATTTCAAATTCTAAATCCCTTTTATGAGTTTGAGAAAGAAAAGTGCAGAAACCCAGTGTGTTTTCCAGCACCCACACCTTTCTCTCGCTCTTGTGTAACACTGCTAACCTGGCGTGCCAGAGAATTTGAAACTTTCTTGATGTTTATTTTTTAAAATGTTAGCAGCCTCACTCATTGATAATAAGTACCTTTGACAAACTTTAGACTCAGAATCGGTATTCCTGCCATAATCTCAATCACCCCCAGAGTAAAAATTGACACAAGAAATGCACCCATTTACATATACAGATCTGATCCCACATTGAAAATCAGGATATGAATATCACATTTGGTTTATTGTCTAATAGTCATATATATATATATGTATATAAAAGTAAAGTAAAGTGTGTGTATATATATATATATATGTAAAAGTAGTAGTAAAAGTTGAAGAAAAAGACATCTGATCAATGAAAAATTAATCCTATAATATGTAAGCATTTAAATAAGATATTATTAATGATCACCCGTATCTCATATGAGATTTATTCCTTTTATTTAGATGTATATCTAAATTTATTTTTATGAAATATAACTACGGAGAAAACGTGGGGGAACACCTAGTACTACCCTTGTTAATGTACTACATTTAAACTATGTTATAAATAGACTTAAAGATAAAACATATAAATTCCAAATATTGTTAGGCAAATGACACAAACTTATTTAGATATTTGTCCAAAAATCAAACATATTTTACAACAAAATTTAGAATTTTTTCACCCCAAGTTATTTAAAATTTACAGAGAAAGTTGACATCTTCAACATAAATTTTCAACCAACAGTACATGTTCCCTACATGGAATGCCTTATTCTTGTTTTATGTCAAATAGTAAGATATTTTGTGTAATGAGCATTATATTTGAAATTAATTACATGATTGTTTATTCCTTTTCAAAATAGGCACTGTTCAACTTTTATAAGTTTTGTTAAAATGCCATTTCTGTATCATATACTTTATCCTCTAATGTTTACATTGAGCCTTTTCTAATATATTTACAAGGTTGTACAGCTGTTATAAAATATAATTTTTTTTTTTTTTTTTTAGGTTTTTTGAGACAGGGTCTCACTTTGTGGTTCAGGCTGGCCCTGAGCTCAGCCTCCAACTCACATCACAATCCTCCTGCCTCTGCCTCCCGAGTGCTGGGATTACAGGCGTGAGCCACCACGCCCGGCACTGTGGTATGTGGTACTGGTTGCTGCTGGGTGTGGGGTCTCCACACCCAGTATTGTTATGTGGTTACTGAGGAATCGAACCCGGGTCCTTGCGCTTGCAAGACAGGCACCGGAACCACTGAGCTAACTCCCCGGCCCTATAAAATATAATTTTTAACATTTCTCCAACCAAAAAACTTTTTAAAACCCCAAGCTTTTAGTAGTCAGTCACTGTCCTTTTGTTGGCTGCCTGGTCAGCCCCAGGCACCTTCTACTGTACTTTCCTTTTATGAACAATCATTATAAACAGTTTAACATGACTTAGCACTCTGTGACTGGTCTTTTTCACGTAGCATGATATTTTTAGTTTCATACACATTATGCTACTACTTCATTCCCTTTTATTATAGAATAATCTTCCCTTATATGCATACACCAGGATTTATAAACTTGTAAATGGATAGATATGTGGTTGTTTCTAACATTTTGATGTTATAAAGGATGGTAGAAATTTGTTAAGGTGTTTTTGTGTAGATATATGCTTTTATTTCTCTGGATATATACCTAGGATCATAGATATGTTGGACTAATATAGAGTATTGGGTTTTTTTTATGCACTTTGTCCTTTACTAGTCTTAATTTTAAAATGCATCACAATGATTCAAAAATAAATAAATTAGTGTTGACATACATAGGTTGATATACCTACCTTTTTTTTCCCTTTGGATTCCCCAGCTAATCCAAGCTGACAGGCTAGCTTATACCTTTATATACTTCATATAATTATTGTTCACTTACAAATATAACACATACACAAACACGTATAGGTACCAAATTTAATATATACATACATGTGACATTTGTATTATCTTTAAAATTGAGATAATGCTGATATTTGGATTTTTCTGCATGCAGTTCTTTTTTTCTCATTTAAACACATATCATGAGTATTTCAGTAAAGCCAAAAATTTTTCAGTTCATGCTTCTTAATGTTGAAGCATTCTATACAATGATCATGATAAAAGTTAAATAAACATTCACCTTTTATTGGTGTTTAAAATGTAGTCATTTCTCTCTCATCTGGTTTACGACTATGAGGCTACAGTAACCATCCTTGTACATGTATTCTTTTTTATTCAAATCTTTATTGGTACATTATAAAAACACATTGTCATCGCATTCAACATTGACAGTTTGTACCAGAACATGGCACGACTCCTTCTTACAACTTATTAGAGCTTTAAAAGATAGACATTTGTTTATCATATGGATTGTAAATATTTTATCAATTAATTCTCACTTTGTTTTATTCTTTTCCATATAAATCATTTATGATACAGCCAGACCCATTTATTCTTTTTCCTTTTCAGTTATTTTACTTTGCATATGAAGGATTTTTTTGCCCTGCTAGTGATAGAGATGTTTTCATGTGTATTCTTTCTTAAATGTCTTTCAATAATTTAACCAGAAGTACATTGTGCTTCCATGGTATTGATTAGCATCTGATACTAAAGTATTATTCAGCATTTTTTTCACAGGCTATTTTTAAAAAGTATGGAACACTTTCTAAAATTTTAAATAAATAAAATTTTGATGCCATAGATTTTATTTTTTTCAGTGTCTCAAAATGAATCCCGAGAAATTGCAAGTCCATTATAAGTATTTTATTTAAAACTTCAGGCTACTCATAATGTTATTAAGTGCAAAATGAAAAATAATGCCGAGAAGATTTTATTGAAAAGGAACAAATACTGATTCCTATAATTGCATAATATAAAACATCTCAATTCATAAATTTAGAAATTATCTCGGTGTTTATTGTTTTTGGCATCCTTTCAATGACAATGGAATATGTGGTTCTTGCAAATGAAAAATCATTCATGATATGAGAAACTTCAAATTCACTGGAGACTCTGGAGTGGAGCATCTTAGGGATGAAGAAATGGCATGGATATTACCATCCAGGAATCCCTTTTTGCATCCTTGTCATCTTATCTATTTTACTGGTTCTGTGTGTTCCTTCTTTCTATTAAGAATATTCAAATGTGCCTGGGATTAAATGATTAATTATCATAATATGAATATTGTATGAGAAGATATATTAAATCCTGTCTTCAATACAACTCATAGTTAGAGTCTGTGCATTAATTTAGATAACTAACAGAGATCGGTACTTCCAAATAAGTAACTTGAATATGTATTTGAGATTTTAAAAAGTAACATTAGGTTATAGAATCATGTCAAAATTTAATAATTTTTATTGGATTGGAAAGATAAAATTTTTGAAGTACCTTATGAATAACTTTTCAGTAATATGCTTTTTACTCTAATAATGAAATCACCTAAACCAAACTTTCTATAAACAAATCCCATGCCCTAAAGAAAAAAAAAAATGCATATTTCCTTCTTAAGCCAAATCAAACCAGAACAAATCAAACTTTACAACAAGCGAAACGACCCCTGCCTGTGTTTTCAGTGACTTTGGCTTAGAATTTTGCCTGAGAAAGTAAAAGTATTCCCTAGTATCCATGACGTTTCAATTTGTAAAATTGTTATTATTTTATATGACTCTTTTGTCACTCATTCTGTTCTAATATCTTTTATAAACTTCTTCAAGTCAATATGTATTTAAAAAAAATTTTTTGTTCTCTATACTGGATACAGAATATATTGCCAGCTCAGGAAGAATTTGTAATTAATTCAGAGGTTAAAAAATATACATTCAGCATGATCTTCTATAAAAAAATAGATGAAATGTAATAAATAAGTGGTTAGGCCATATAACATCATCTAATAAAAATTGAAATATAGAAATGAATTTACTGTTAAAGATTTGATAGTCATTGGAAACTTAATACAGAATATGATTTGGATAATTTACTTGTCGTCATGTGGGGTGCTTTGTACCACAAGTAAAGCCACAGTAAAAAGTGAAAAATAGAAATAACTAGCTTCTGTGCTTAGAAATTGGCACTGTAAACACATCATGGTCAATATTTCAGTAAATTTAAGCAATTGTACATAATACACACAAAGCATTTTAGGCAAGTACTTTTTTTTTTATTTATCAAACTCAGGACATTGCACTTGCCTGGCTTCTTAGCTAAGACCCTGGTCCCCCCATAATTTAAATAAAAATGTAGATATCACAAAAAGATTATGGTGATTTGTACAGAAATTTATTTGAATGATGAAACCTAAAATTTTAATAGACATATATAAACACCTACATACAATAAAAGGACAATGAAATATTTTCAGTGTATGTCTCTTAGAAACTCCGTTTTCACAAAAATGCCCTTTTATCATCAATTTTAAATATTCTGCTTAATCTGCAAATGTTTGGTTTTCTCTCCTCTTTTATTTTTCTTCAGAGTATTTGCCAATACATGTCAGTATAGTGTATAGTTATTTGTCACGTTCTTTTTTCCTGGAGTATCAGTTCCCTGACAGTGAAGGCTTTGTTGTGATGACATCATGAAGCTCTTGGACATAAATAACTGTTTGTTGCACTGTTGGGTAATGGAATTCATTACTCATTGAATGATGCTGAGAAGTATAATGAAAAACAGGAAGAATAAATTCCTTACCTCGCTTTTAGTTTTCAAAATAAATGTCAGAATTATTAAAAAGTGTGTTTAAGTGATGATGAAATTCAAGGGAAAATTTCTATACTCTAAATTTCTAAAAGCTTCTATACACAAAAAGTTTTATAAATCAGGGCCCAGGGATATAGTTCAGTGGTTCTGGCGCCTGTCTTGCAAGTGCAAGGACCCAGGTTCGATCCCCGGTCACCACATAACAATACTGGGTGTGGAGACTCACGCTCAGCAGCAGCCAGTACCACATACCACAGTGCCGGGCGTGGTGGCTCACGCCTGTAATCCCAGCACTCGGGAGGCAGAGGCAGGAGGATTGTGATGTGAGTTGGAGGCTGAGCTCAGGGCCAGCCTGAACCACAAAGCGAGACCCTGTCTCAAAAAACCTAAAAAAAAAAAAAAAAGTCTTACAAACCAACTAAAGAGTGACTGTTTGCTAGATTGATATATAGAAGAAATAATGTTCTTAAATATAATTGGTTTCTACAAATCACGATAAAAGATATTCAACTTGTATACATGATTATTCTGAAAGCCAGGTAAAATGTTTAAAATTCTTAAAATAAATTTCTAAAAGAAGTAGATGGTAACTATATGCAGGAGAAAAATATTACATCTTATTTGTATTCAAGAGAAATTCACAACAAATTGCTAATGAGCACCACCCTCATCTGTCACTATGACAACCTTTATGGGTGTTTGATGATAACCATGAGTTCTCAGAAATTACTGTGAGAAGATGTGATAGATGATTACAGTTTTAAGAAGCAATTCAAAAATGGTATCAATCTTAAAATAAAAATTTACCCTTTGATCATACGCTTCAGTTCCAGAATCCATTTAAGGAAATTTTCAGTGAAATACAAAACGTGTATATACATAAATCTTCTTCATAGTGTAATTGTTTAAAGTTATAAACATATTCAAATTATGGAGAGGAATTAAATAATAAGCAATAATCAGGAAAATAATGAAGAATCATGATAAGTAAATACTCAGTTATTAAAAACGAAGTTACTGGAGTTTTTACTGTTTCTGGAAATGTTTCATGAGAAAATATTATGTCAGAAAGTAACTGTAATTGAAAACCATATATCCAGCATATTACTGAGGTGTAAAACCATGAATCACTGAATATCATTATCATGCATTGATTTTTATATTTACCTTTATATTGTATTATCAGTATTTTTTTGTTATGTCCATATTATGCTTATCTAGAAAAGAAATAAGGAATGTTATATGGAATTCCTTCGTTTAAGAGTGCATAAATAGCATACAAATGGTGGAAGGCAGAAACTTGGGAGTTTTCTGGTTGCTGGGACAAAGTGCCTGCCATATGCAACTTGAAGAAGTCTTGTGTGGCTCACGTTTTTAGCGTTATCAGTCCACGGTTAGCTGTCCCTAAGGTAGAAGCATCTGGGGGAAGCAAAGTCACTTCCTGGTGTGCATAATGTACAGCACGGGAAGCAAGGCAGCAGGAAAAGCACATGCCAGGGACTCACCCTTTTCCTTCTCATACCACATTCACCTCTGAATGCACCCAGCTTAACCTAGTGATGAGTATGGCGCCCTATGATCCAAGCTGCTAGGCCAGAGTGTCTAATCCAGGGAAGGTGACAAAATGGGCACACCAAATGTTTAGAGTATAAATTTAGCCTTACTTTGTTAAACATAGAGCAAGCAAATGACTGTTTCCTGGTATATATTACTTTTATGTGAATACTATAATTTCTTTCTCTTAGAATTTATAATTCAAAGTTTTAAAGACAGTATAGAATCTGAATATGCCATGACATTTTATAAAACATTGTCATTATAGATACTATTTTTCAAAATAAGTTAAATATGGAAGGTTTTATAATTTTGATCCTAAGTAACAAATATCATAAAAGTGCACCAACTAGTAACTAGTAGCATTTCATATTTTTAATGGAAGCCTAGAATTAAAAGAACAGGAATACTAAATATTATTTTTAACTCTCACTTGTTTTATAAATATCTTCTTAAAAAGGTCCAATTTTATCATACTGTGGGAATACTTCCTTTTTGTTATCTTTTCTATCATTATGTAATCTAGAAATGTTTAATTTGTAAGTATATATTGTCAGAGTTAGTGTGTACTAGTTGTGTCTCATGATTTATTTTAGTTCCAAATTCGTATAGTTGGGCCTTCTTTCTGGAAGAAGCATAGCAAATATTCACTGCTTTGGAGACAAATATTAAATCAGAAGACAAATATTAAATTTTATTTTTGAAGACTATTTTTCTCTTGAAAACATCTATTCTAACTTTTCCACATAAATAAAAATATAGGAACATTGTCTCAGAAATTGACAAACTTATTTAGAGAAACCTAAAGTCGGTTTTGGAGAATTGCCAGAAAGGACATTAGCCAAGGAAAATAATTAATTAAGGTGGAGGAAACTAATTTCAGAAGAGATTTACGAGGTCAGGAAGCACATGTTTGTAGTGCTTGCTCTTGTTGAGTTTCAATTTGTTTTGGTTTTAACAAACTGTAAGAAAAATGTTAACATAGTGTTTAGAACTAGTCCTTCAAAGGAGCCTCCAAAACTTGATTACCTACCATTTTGTAGTTTTATGTTAGAAAAGTAACTGTTCTGTTACCAAAAAAGAGTATTTTTGTGATGTTAGAAGAAAATTTAATATTGTTTCTTGGGTGCCAGCGAAGAGCATTGTACATTAATGCTTTATGAGCATTTTTGTGAAATGAATTTTTATCCTTTATTTTATGTTACAAAGACATTTTTATACATACATACTTATAGGAAATTCTTAAGTGGCTTTGAAAAGTCTAAAACTTTTATCATACCGTGCATGTAAGATAGTTAGCTGCTAGTGCAAGACTAAACATTAAACATTAATAAAATTATTTGTAAGAGTTAATGGCTGAATTCACCCTACTGTACTCTGACTGCTGTTTACATAATAAAGAAAAATAAGATATCTCAATTATATTTGTATTTGTTTGAGAATGTGAACAGTACTCTGAGCTAAATCCCTGGTCCTGTTTGTTTGTTTGTTTTCTTATTAGCCCATCCTAATAGATTGAGTGAAAACTAAAAAGGAATGCAATCTATGTAACTTTTGATATAACAGCCCTACACATAACCTTTGAGAATTCATATCTGCTTATATACAGGTATTGTCATTTTGACTAAAATACATGCATTTTCTTTCTTTCTTTCTTTCTTTCTTTCTTTCTTTCTTTCTTTCTTTCTTTCTTTCCCCTCCCCTCACTTCCCTTCCCTTTTCTTTCTTTCTTCCTTTCTCTTTTTTCCTTTCTTGTGTTTCTTTCTTTTATTCCTTCTTTTATTTTTTGTTTTTTATTGAACCCACCTCCTATGTGTACTATGCATGAACTCTACCATTGAAATAGTAATAAAGCACAAATATAGTATTTTTAAATTATGTGGTATTAATTCCAAGAAAATTTGTCTTGTAAATAAGAGTGATAGTAAAGAAAAAGCTAAGTTTGATGTGTATGAAGTCACGATAAAGAGCTAGAAGACAAATTTTAAATATATACTTAAAATACATGTTTTTAATGAATGAAAAGATTATACTGTATATTTTGTTGATTAAGTAGGACAGTTACTACAATATAACTTCCTGGTGAAAGAAACTGTGTAAGAGATGGAATGCTCTGGGCAGCAATCTGCCTTCGGCTGCTATTTTTGTCCTTCTTAGTGGAGATTTGCAGAAAGAATTAGTAGTAGAGCAGAAAGAATGGCAGCCAAGATCTCCAGGACAGTCCCTTTTTCCTGAGTTTTATTATTATTTTTATTATTGCTTTCTGATTAATCAGAGCCATATGTGTCTGGGCGTTCATATTTCAAAATTCTTTGTCTTTTGGGGAGAAACATGCGCGATGTGTAAGAGGAGTGGTACATGGGACTGGGCAGTTGGGCACTCCTCCAGAGCGTCTCCTGACTTCTCTGACACTAAGAGCTAGGTAACATCAGTCTTGGAAATTTGAGCTATGTGAAAAGCATCCCTCAATGCTCATTTTCCTCATTTCAGAAAAATACTCTGTTATGAAAATTGCAATGACTCAAAGCATGACTACAAAAGTGGTTTGGAGTTGAATTTCTTTGCTTTTATTTTTACCTTTATGCATGATCATTGAGAATGCCTTTGTGATTGAGTTCTTGGCAGCTCAGCTCTAAAAAAGATTTAGATAAATTAAAAGAGCTTCTGAGAAAAGCCACAAAAATGATGAAAGAGTTATATGAGTTGATTTATGAAGAAAGATGAAAAGAATTACCATGCTTAAGCTTGGCATCAAATTAGTATGTGGTAGTATACTAGAGATATAAATAATTGCAAACAGGAAGAGGAGGTAAAATTCATCACGTGGATCCAGTGAAGCAGTGTGTTATTCAAGAAAGAGAAGATTAATACTGGTATTAAGTCCTTTCTTTTTATTTCCTCTCTAAATCTTCTGACCGTATCTATTTGGAAAAGGAGTAAGTTATTCACTGTGTGAAATATCTCACTGCTTTATACTGATTGATATGGAGGAAAAAGAATGAGATCAAGGAAATGTTTCTTTACAGTTCTGGTGAGGTCTCTGGGTGCTCTAGGCATTTAGGCTTTCTGTTGACAGTCCTGGCCATGGATTGCATGTAGCTTGATGGCATCGGGCTGGGCCGCCCCAGTGGGGCCATATGGATCAGCTCATTGCAGCACAATTGGCTTTTTGTGTTTCATGGGGTGAGGAGCTCCATCCTCTCACTTGCTCCAGGGCCAGGTGCCTCTGCCTCAGCTGCTGTGCTGTGTGAGCTGCAGCTTCCAGGGTGATTGGGACAGAAGGGAAAGACAGGGCCAGATGCCAGGATGAACCTTAGCCATGTAGAGACACCCTTTTTCTGATCCAGAAAGGGAAGTGAGACTCACTCCCCATCGTGAGTCTCCCGGAAACAATACAATACTGAGAAGTGGATGGAGATGAAAGATTGGAGTTTCATTCACTTTCTTCGGTGTGCTTGGGAATTGGCTCGGTCCGAAGGCCACTGAACAGGGTGGAAAATAGACGACAGTTTGTACTGAAGGAATGTTAATGTGCACAAATGGGGTTTCTGCAAACTGACATAGATTATTTCTTAGAAGTCATGCACATGACATCCTGAAAGTAGTGTTACACTTGGTGATTGGATTTTAGATGAAACCACAAAATTCTCTTCCCTACACACTACTAATAATTCCATTTTGACTCCATGAGACAAATTTCTCTCATTGTTTGGATGAGAAAACGAACTCTGGGATTTGACTTCGACTACTAGAAGGAGGATTCCTGGGGGATGAAAACTCCTGCAGTTCGGAGCGAACATGAGTCACACTGACCTGCATCTGCTTCAAAGCAGGAACTTCGTCTGGTGTCCTTGGAGAGGGGACCAGTAATGTGTTACATACTTTAATTTGGAATGGGCAAAGGGGAAGTTTCAGTATGGAAACTTAGTTACGCATATACCCTCTCTTTGGAGATGATAGTAGAATTTCTTGAATTAGAATTAATAAAACTCAGATAAGCATTTGAATAATTATTGAAATGAGGACAATGAAGGCAAACATTCAGGAAGGTCAAGTTTCCATTTGCAGTTTACCAGTGGTCATGTGATATGGGCCAGGTGTGCCTTCATATTTTTTTTTTTTTTTTGTCTGTTACAGAATTTCAGAGAACTTCATCTGTACTTATGCAATGACTGTTTAGAAACATATGGATACTTTGGGGTATATAGTCTGAATTTCAGAGAGATGCAAAGCAAATAGAGGAAATAGGTTAGACATGCATTAAATTGCAAGAGATAAACATTCTAAAGTGAGTTAAAAGCTACCTAGAAATACTCCTTCCAGCTCATCTGTTTGGGCTGGTGTCGCTGCCTCAGAGTCCTTCCTCTCCTCTGACTCCTCTCTTTCTCTCCTCCCTCACTTTCTTTCATTAGCACTTTCTTTTCTTCTGCTGCTCCTCCTCTGTCTTGTCACTTTCTACTTCTAGCCCTTGTTTGTGGAACACTTCAAGTGTTTATCAACTCCTCTATCAAGCTGAGTCACTTGCCATTACAATTTAAAGAAACTGCTGATTGAAAGGGGACCTGTGGTCAGTCTATCATGAGCACACACATTTGCAACAGCCCTGTTATTCAAACACTTTTAATAGAACATCTGAAAGTGTATATACAAAGTGGGAAAATGAGGTACGTGCACGTAAAGACATTCTCAGAATCACCAGGAGAAGATAGAGGGATTCTGATATCGTTAGCTTCCAGACAGCTTTTCCTGAGGGGCAAAAAAGGTAGTTTTTCTGAGCATAGAAAATTATGTGACTATGACCAAATTAATTAGCGTTTGCATTGAGAATACATATATCTCAAGCATTTCTAGTTCCAAGTGCTCCTCCAGAGTGAAATTTTACTTACAATAGCCAATCTATTAATACTGTAGTTTTTGATGCATTTATCTTGAAACAGCTCGTGATAAGTAAAATAAAATATTATGTATTGTCAAAACTAGTGATAAATCTTCCACACTAAGTGTGGTAGCAGTAAACAAAAGGCCAGACCGATAGAACATAGAAAAATTTTTTAAAAGTTTTACTCTATATGGTGAGACATTCATTCATAATTACAGGGAAGACCTAGGAGCTACTTTTAGTTTTATCAATAATTTTATCCTCTAGTATTTTCAGAATAATCTTTTAGAAAAAAAAATGCAAGGGAATAAAAATCTTTGTAAAGTGGAAGAGATAGAAGTAAATATACCTAGTAGAAAAAGTAACAGTATTAAACATACGCAAGAATACCAATATTTCTAGTTTTCATTTTTCATGTGATGTACTTAGTAGATCCATGTACTTGTTGAGACAGTAATATTATATAAACAGTAATTAGAATCAATTAATATGCTGATATAAGTATCTTCAAAATTATTTCACTTTTAAATACATAAAAACCTGTCCTATACATGTACAGAAAAGAGTCCTTGAAAGAAAGAATACTTCAAAATAAGTGGCATGTCAGTATGTATGAGGCTCAGTGATAGTTGTATGTAAAGGAGATATGTAAGATCAGTTAGGATGGAAAACCAAGACAGGTTCAAGTTCAAGTTCAGGGTGACAGAATGTAATGGCAAAGTTCTAGTATTAATATAGATGCGTATATGTAATATACATGTATACAAGATGTGATCCAAAAGCACAGTTCTTACAAAAATTCTTTCAGAAAAGGCACATTGTCATTAATCTCCTCTCATTCTACACACACTTATCCTATCTATCTTGGCACTTCCGGATATAGTTATGCCAATTATCTTTAGTGAATATCTTTATTGGGCAGCCTCTTGACCTGAATCCATTCGAAGCGTTTCCTTTTCCTGATCACTTTGGCTTGGAGAAGAGTCAGGAGTCTCAGAGCGCCAGTTCCATGAGCAGGTGAAGGGATACACGTGATGTTTTTACCGCTCTGCCCTTGCACTTGGCAACAGCAGCTGTTGTATTTTGTATCACAACGCATTATGATACTCTTGAAACAGAATTTCAAAGACCACTTTAGAAAGTGGCAGAGTAGCAGGGATAAGAGTCTCAGAGCAAGGGGGGAATGTTTTGAGGGGACATTATTGGCAGTGTAATTTTTTAGACCTACGTACAGTGTTTTAAGTCATCCCGTGTATGTATGCATATAGGTTATCTGGTCACCGATCTGAGACTGTGAGCATTACTTTTCTGAGCATGACACTAAAACAAAACTCTGATAATGTTTGTTTTCAGAAAGACATTTTATCATCAAAATAAAGGAAAAGGAGCTTCGTGGAATAAAAAAGGGTACCTCAAACTGTGTAATTTTATCTTTTTTAAAAATGCATTGCATGTATGCTTGTGTGCATGCGTGTGTGTGTGTGTGTGTGTGTGTGTGTGTGTGTGTGTGTGTGTGTGTGTGTTAGGAATGAGATCTAGAGTCCCACACAAGCTAATCAACCACTGTCACTGACTTGCACCCCAAACCCCCTTATGATTTTTGTTTTTATTGTTTTACTTTCTTGGGTACTTTTCTGGAGTTGAAGGATTCATCAGTGTAGTAGGCCTGTACAATCAGTCTAAGAGATCCCCTCTGTTCTAGTTCTTATTTTTAGGAGGGAAACACCCATATTATAAAGTCATATAACCAGTCAGTAAGAGTCAAGTGTAAAGTATGATCTTAAATCAGTGATGCTTTAACTGTGAATGTGATTGTATTAGTCACTTTCCCATTGCTGGGATAAAATACTCAAAACTTGCATCTTAAAGAGGAGAGATTATTTTGGCCTTCAAGTTTAGTGGGTTTAGAATCCATGGAGAGCTACTTCCAAAGCACTGTCTCATTGCATATTTTTGTACTTGTGCTTTTGGAGATATCGGGCTATGATTATATTTTTCTTGGCTTTTGCATCGGGGTGATGGTGGCTCAAACAATGAATTTGGAAGTATATTCCCTCTACGTTCAGTTTTTGGAAGAGTTTAAGGATATTATTAATTTTTCTTTCAGTGTTTGATAGAACTCAGCCATGAATCTGTCTGGTTCCATACATATCTTTATTGAAGATATTTACTACTTTAAGCTTTTTGTTTGTCCAGACTTTTCATTTTGCTTTTTTGGAAGGACACTCATCAGAATGGAGTAAAATCCATCCTAAAAGACTCACTTTAGCCTTGTCACCTTCTTCAGTTATGATTGCCAACTATGATTGTATTGCAGGGTACTACGAGTTAGTATAAACATCTTTAGAGACAGAGTTCAGCCCCATAGCACATGGATTATTAGGCTGTCTGCTGAAACAGTTGAACATTATAACATAAAAGATTTTGCAAAAAGTGCTGCTTAAATATTAATTACCAAAAAAAAAAAAAAAACTCCTTAATGATAAGAAAGGAAGTGTGAAAATGTAACAAATAGCATAACAGCTGCTTTACTCACAATGTTTGTTGATATCTCTCTGGTAACTTCAAAGCTGCAGAGTTTGTACAAATACTGATATTTTTCCCTGACAATACCCTTGTAAGAAGGGTAATTTAAGCCAAAGTAAGTTGAGTGCATACAACATTTATTTATTTATTTATTTATTTATTTATTTATTTATTTGACAGAATCTCACTTTGTAGTTCAGGCTGGCCCTGAGCTCACACTGTAGCCCAGGGTGACCTTGAACTCACAAAAATCCTCCTGCCTCTGCCTCCTGAGTGCTGGGATAACAGGCATGAGCCACCACACTCTGTGTTGTACTATGAGGTACTGGGATCCAACTTGGGACTTTGTGCTTGCAAGGCAGATGGTGGGATCATTGAGCTAAATCCCTGGCCTTACAGTATTTAGTTTTTGAAACTATATTTGAGACATAACAGAAAGTTTTATGACAGTTATTTCAATTAATGTATAAGATTTCTTATCTTGACTTTGCATAAATAGAAGGCAAAACTCAGAGATGATGAGAAACTAACTTATTTCTAAAACTTCCATTGATTATGTTTTATGTTATTATACATGTATATGTATAGATGTGGACATGTGTATGTTTTCATTAAAAAGTCAATGTTGAATGTGATCATAATGTATATTTAAAATGTACCAATAAACTCAGTAAAAGGGAAAAGAGGTGACCACAAAGGGACAATAAATTTCATATTACATTTGTAAGGCTTAGAGTGAACTAGTAGTGTTTCTGAAGACACAATCAGAATTTGGTTTCCCCAAAATGATCTGTGAAGATATTTTTATTTTTTCTTAATTTTTAATTTTTACTTTTGGGATACCAGGAATGAACTCATGACCTTGCCCTTGCGAGGCAGATATTAGTGCTACTGAGCTAAATCCCTGGCCCAAGCCATTTCTATTTTAAGCAATTCGTAATAACCATGAAAATGGTTATCTTTAGGTAGTCACATGAGATCCATGTTGCAGTGGTATAAGCAATGTAGTTTTTTTGAGTAAATACAATGGAATGATAAATATACAAGAAACTCATTACAAAAACCTAATATCTCCAATAAATAACTTTACAACCTAGTATTTCCTTTGGTAAGTGTCCATGAGCAATGGTCCAATAAAATCATAGTCTTCCAATATTGAATCCTGGGCCGGGGATTTATCTCAGTGGTTTCCAGCATCTACCTTGCAAGCACAAGATCCCAAGTTTGATCCTCGGTAACCACATACAATAATGCTGGGCATGATGACTCACACCTGTAATCCCAGAACTCAGGAGGCAGAGGCAGGAGAATTGCTGTGAGTTCGAGGCTTGCCTGGGGTACATAGTGAGCTTGGGGCCAGCCTGAACTACAAAGCAATCCCCTGTCTCAAAAAAAAAAAAATACTCTGAATCATTGGTTTTATATGTATAGTTTGCAAAATAGGAAAGACTAGAGCTAAAATTGTAATAATGCATTTTCTTGGGTTCCTGTCAATATCAGGTCAATCATGAAAATACTGGCAGTGCTTTATTGTGAAATTAAAATCCATGTGCACAAGAAACCACTGTTTTTTGTCTGATTCTCCTTCCCCATCATGTCCTGAATTCCCTGGTCTTCAACTGACACCTCCGTGTGAATCTTTTTGTGCTCCTTGGATCAGGCTACCAGTATCCCTTAGGTAGCAGAGAACTACTGAACTAGAAATTCATTAAAGAGATCAAGTTATGTACCAAATTATGTAATGTGTCTTCAAAGACATATTCTCCCTGTATGATTTCAGATTTCTGAAATTCCTTAACAAGTTTCTGAATGAAGAATTTAACTAGTCATCATATATATATATATAATCAGTCATCAAAATAGTAAGTATAAACATGGTCAATTATTTGTTGACATGTTTTATTTTGCACAATTATAATTTAATCTATGGTGGATAGCTTTAAAAATGCAGCATAATTTAAATACTCATTCAGTATTTTAATTTCCATTTGGTGTCCTAATTTTTTTTAACTCATTTACAAATACTGGCCTATATTCCAGTCTACTTGGAAAGTTCTTATACCTTAACAATTCATGGTACCTTTTTACTTTAATCCTATTCCCTTCAGAATAGGAAGGTTGGTACACAAAATCTTTTTCACTAGGCCAAGATATATGTAATGTCCTTGGGGTATTATGAAAAAGAACCTCACCTTACCTTTTAAATACATCCATGAACATTTACTGTATCAGTGTTGTATATATTCTGTTGGACAGAATTAAATTTCATGATGAGAGCTGCAAAGGGCATTGACATAAGTAGTCTTTCTCTGAGAAGTTTTGTGGCAGGTTAAAACATTAAAACAAACAATGAGGGGAACATAAAAAAATATTGAAGTTAATGGGCTGTAGGTTATACCAAGGAGGTAAGAGATCAGTCTTCTGAAACTGAGATGTTTAAGACAAAGAGGACTTAATGAGGAGGGCAACCTCAGGCTGAGCCATTTGCTTTATTGACAGCAGCTCCTGATTTTTCTCGAGCAGGTTGGGATGGGTGTATGAATTGTACGCCTGCTAGATTTGTGATCCGACTTCAGACATCTGGAACTGGAGGCAGGAGTTTGGTGGAAGCAGAAAACTAGGCAACTTCCCAGGTTTTCCTCAGAGTATCATAGAAAATAGTATCAGGAAAGATATACATAACCTAGTAAAGGGTATTTGACAGAAGTATATTTCAATAGTGTTTCTACCCATAGTTGTTAATACAGTTTCTCATTATGTTCTCCACTGTCTTTGTCAAAATAGCAAGAATAAGATTTCTGCCATAAAGGGCCTTACCTTTATCAAGCCTAAGTTAGAAGGGAATTTGTACCAGTATATGATATGACATGACTTAATTCTCATTTTTCTCATTCCCCTCCCCACCCTACAATCCCCTGTCCCCTATATACATAGGCTTTCAGTTTTTATTACTATCATATTATTTTTCCCTCATTACTTACCCTTACATATTTCTTCAAGGAAGCATTGAACAAAAAGAGATCTTCAAACTCAGTTCTAGGTCAGACAGTGAAATAGGTTAAATAGGTTAACAAGAAATAGGTTAAGAGCCATGTGCCAAATACGACCTCTGTGTTTATACATTTTCTTACAGGAGAGTTTTAATATTCTGCTGGCTCCTGGCTGTTGTTTAAACCTGATAAACCTGGGCATGACTCATTCCTTTCTGAATCCTTGACAGGAAAAGGCTTCTGCTCTACTTCACGGTTTCCTGGGAAAACGAACCTTTGCGACTGATAGATGTTGGTGAGCGAATTCTGCTTCTAGAATGAAGAAAAACTAATATTCCTTTTCTGCACAGCTGTTTCAGGAAGGCTACCCTTCACCTCGGACACTGTGGCCGCCACCCCCCCACTCCGGTCGGGATTATTGGCTTTGCCCTCTGTAGTTGCATACCCACAGGCACAAAGCAACTTACTGTGTTGCTTCTTCCCTGAACAAGGACTGGTTTTGCAGTGAGTAGGGTTATAATTCTGTTGGTCAGAAGAAATCTCAGATGAGATCTTCCCTCTCTCTGTCCTTCGGCTATTGCCAGGGAAGAGAACGGGCCTCTAGAGCTTTGTCCCTTCCCTAAGGGGACAAAGATCCCAGGCTAGAGTTTACACCAGTCTTACCCCCTTCCCCATGCACTGTGGAAAGGTGGCATATTTTATCACAAAATTTATGTGTTTATTTTATAAATGTTTTTGAAGCAAGTTAAACAATAAAAATGCTAATATTTCTTCAGACAACTGTGCACAGAAGCAAGGAAAATCTTTTATTTTGAGGAGATAACAGTTACTTTCAACAGTAACATATTTTTCTAGGGCAGAATATTAATTCCACTTACCCAATTTGAATTTGAAGATATTTATTATGTGGTTTCTACTAAACCCTTTCCTTTAGCTACAGAATTCTGCCTTTACCAGTGGCAGTAATGATAGTTGTCAACTGTGGAGTGTTGAGCGTTTGACAAGCGTGTCCTTGTCACTCAGTTCTATTACAGAACTTCAGGGCCTGTTCAGAGAAATTACACATTATCTCATCTGATAACACGCACCACCCTGGATTGAATTAGTAGCCTGTTGTTCATAACAGAAGCATTAAAGAGGTGAAATTTACTTATCTTCAAATATAACTCATCTCAGGTTGAGTAATAAATATAAGGAGATCTTCAGACTCAGCTCTAGGTCCATCTATTGAGAAATTCCTGCATTCTTCCAGCCGTTCCTTGTCACTATGCTACTCGCTTTCCTAACGTGTTCACATTTGTTAATTAGTCACTCTAAGTAGCTCATTTCCACTGTGTCCCTCTGTCATTGCTGCTTGTGAGTACTGGCACCCTACTTTGGTACAAGTGTTTGTTTTCTTCTCTCCTACAGGGAAAATTCTGTACACTGCCTGAGAAGGGAAAACCTAAGACCAATTTCTCTCTAACTTTCTTTTCTGTAGCCTTTCAGTCTCAACTAGATTCTCAATATCTTGGGATCATTTTATATTTTTGAATAATTCTCTTCTTGAGAGATATTTTAAATTTCATCTTCCTCTGTTGCAGAGTAGCTCCTTTTTCTACCAATAAATTCATCAAGTGGCTTTAAGATGAACAGAAACTATCAAATTAGGATTTTATTAAATTGCTGACACCGTGCCTGCATCTGTAAGGATATTTGCTTATATACTTCTCTCTCTCTCTCTCTCTCTCTCTCTCTCCGTGTCTCTCCATTTTTCTCTCTGTGTCTCTCTGTCTCTGTATCTATATCTTAAATCGAAGAACTATTCCATTTCTTTCTAAGCCAAATCCTAAAGTGTTCTGTGGATGTTCTCCATTCTCAGCTTCTCAGAAAGTCAAGTGATTTTTTTTTAACTTTTCATGCTTTGAATTTCACAAGTCAATATTTAAATGTGTTAAGGATTTTATTATTTTATTTACTATTTTAAACATACATACATTCCAGAAAAGGAGAGAAAGATGAAGGGAGGAAAAGAGGGAGAGATATGATAAAATTACTTCCTCCTGTCCCAGATACCCCTCCTTTCGTGAAGCTCAGTGTCTTTTCCTTCATGAACCGGTTGCTGTGAAAACATTTATGTGTCTGTCCTTCTCCCTTCACCTATGAGTCATTGCTCAGCCTACTTCCATCTGCTCTGTCCACCTGAAAGTTCACCTTGCCTTCATCTTAGGAATCTTCTGAGTTTTAATTTTAGTTGAACTTTTCTTGGTATTGGAAGTCAAACACTTCCTTGTGTCTTGGATTCTGTAATATATGGTTTCCTAATTGTATAAGTATGTGTTAGACCGTTCCTCCGGAGTCTGTTACTTTCCTTTCTTTCATTTTATTTTTTATCCTGTCCACTCTTTACCTGTGAGCATGACTAGACATGGCTTTTTTAACCCCTTCCTTCTCTTCTTCGTACCAAAGAAGAATCAAACTACAGTTTCCACTGTATGTTTGTGAATCCCAAGTCTTCATCTTGAGCCAAGATCGTCTTGTGCTTCACCCTAAAGTGTTTAAGACATCTTAATATCAAGGTGTTAAAATCCGAGCACACACTTCTTTAAAACCCTTGTTTTCTCTTGTCTCTTTTAGTGTGATGATGATTTCGACCCCCACCCCCTGAACGTCTGAAATGGAGCCATTCAGGTCGTCTTGCCCATTTGACTCACATCCATTTCTTGCCCTTCCCTTTTGTGCATTCCTACCTGTGAGTTAGTAAAATGCCAAATGTAAAAACTGCACTGTCTAAATTGCTGGTAAATTTATCGTTCTTTTACTATTCTTATTGCTACTTTTTGGCCCTTTTCTGTAGGCTAAATCAACCTCATTTCATACTGGAATTAACACATTAATAGTATAACTCATCACCCATAATTACTCCTGGAATGAATTTGATTATCATTGTGCATATTAATTCCACACTCAGTGGGCTTCACTATAATAGTTCATATATATAGACAACCTATTTTGATCATATTCACCCCTGCATTGCTCTCGCTGAACCCCTTTTCTCTCTTTCTCTGGCTTATTTCCTGTTTCCTCATAGGCCTCCTTCTATTATCATATTCTTGTATGTTTTCCTGAATTCCACCTATGAGAAGAAACATTCAGTACTTTTTTCCTGAGTCTAGCTTATTTTTCATAATACAGGGATTCCTTATTCCATCTGTTTTCTGCAAATGGTATGATTTCTTTCTTTTTCATGGATGTATATTATTACATCACACACACAAGTTTCTTTATCCATTATTCCATTGATAGGCACATACGCTGATTCTAAAATGTGACTATTGTGATGGGTACTCCAATAAACACGAGCCTGCTGTTATTCCTTTAATAGGATGATTTTGGTTCTTTTATGTATATACCCAGGAGAAATACACCAGGTTCATATGGTACTTTCATTTTTAGTTTTTCTGAAGAAGTCTATACTGTTTCTCACTGTTACACTGATTTAGTCATAGTAACCCTGTATAAGGGTACCCTTTTCTCCCATATCCTCACCAGCATTTTAAATTTTTATTTGTTTTCTTGATATAGTAGCCAAGCTGACTGGAGTGAGATAGAATCTCAGTGTAGTTTTGATTTTCCGTCTCCCTGAAGTACACGGCAGGAGCACCCAGTGCAGCTCTCTCTGCAAGGTGTCTCCTCACAGAGCTCAAGTCATCCTACTGCAGCTGTCCTTGTGGACCGAGGTTTATAGCAGCACAATTCATAATCACTGAGTCCTGGAAGCAGCCTATATGCCCATCAGCAGACCACTGGACACAGGAAAAGTGGAACACTATGTGGCTGGGAAGAAGGACAAATGTGAAACATTTGTAGGAAAATGCAAGTTTGTGGAAGATATAATCTTGAGTGAATAAGTCAGACACACAAGCTTTAAATACTATGTTGTCCTAAGTACAAACAGAAAATGAGATAGAATGGCTAGCGAAGAAGAAGGTCTTGTGATACAAAAGTTAGTGGTCCAAGGGAAAATGGCCAAGGGATGAAGAGGAGGGGAAGGAAATATAAAAGCAGAAATATAAAAGTAGAGGAACCCAGAAATCCCAATTAACTAGACACTGTTTACCTTAACGTGAGCTAAGACAAATCATATCAGCAGGTAGAAGAAAGGGAATAGAGGAACCAGCAGAGGTTGCTGAGGGGAGGGCAAGTTATTCATAAAAAATTATCAAGTTTTTATATGCACCTGTACCCAGGATAGTTGTAAACTGCATGAATTGTAAGCATGTACTAAGAAAATAATAAACAAAAGCTTTTATTGGAGAAGTACACTGTAGAGGAAAGAAGCTGCTCATCTCCTGTCCATAAAGAAGCAGAGAAGGAGAAGGGAAGAGAGAAAGGAGTGCATGTGCATGTGCGTGTGCATGTGCGTGTGCGTGTGTAGGCCCAGGTGACCAGAATTCACCCTCAGGGTCACACCCGAGTGAGGCCTCCTCTAACCGCGCCACACCTTCTCCATACTCCTCAGTGGACTCATCCCCTGATATGATCGCATCCCCACGATTTAATCATCTTTTCAAAGTTCCACCTCTGACCACACAAGTCTTCTGGAAAACATTTTCTATCCAAACTATAAGAGTACACACTTCTAAGAAAAATACTGGGTTTGATATATAAAGGGCCGGGGTGAGTTTGATATATGAGAGAACTGAGACTTTAGAAAGTTCAATAAGGTGAGGAAAGTATAAAAACAAAAACAAACAAACAAAAAAACCCCAATTGAAAAACACTACAAATCGTGCAACCCTCACTTCCGGTTCCGTGTTGCTTTCACTGTTACAGATTGAATAAAATTGTAATGGGCTAAAATTACAAAATTTACATGCCAGATTACTTTAGAGTTATCTCTATCGTGTGTAACAGGGTACAGCTAACAATAAAATAAGAATAATGGTTATTTATTGAATGTTTGCTTTGTTACTTACTAGTTGTACTTTGATGTTGGTTTGACTGTTTGAACAGAACTACTTTTTTAGGTTTTTGGAGACAGGGTCTCGCTTTGTGGTTCAGGCTGGCCCTGAGCTCAGCCTCAAACTCACATCACAATCCTCCTGCCTCTGCCTCCCGAGTGCTGGGATTACAGGCATGAGCCACCACGCCCAGCACTGTGGTATGTGGTACTGGTTGCTGCTGGGTGTGGGTCTCCACACCCAGTATTGTTATGTGG